>JAOWCC010001634.1:36132879-36186672 GCA_030867875.1 Actinernus sp. WN-2022
ACGTCTTGGTACTTCCACAATCAACCGCACTTGGATCAAATATCATTTAATTTTGTGTTTGGAGACTGAGTACTTCTTTATAGAGGTAAAAACAAATTTGTGCGAAGTCCATAGAACGAGATTATGGTACCTTTTAGGGGTTTTCCGTTTAAAAAGTCATTTTCTATGCAAATTCACGCCTATCGCGCAAAACAAGACCAATGCTCGAAATTAGTGGCTGACAAACATATTGTTTGCGTTTCAAACATTTTAATTAAAATCGTATGTGGGGGAGGCTCATTTGCCGCAGAACAATTGATTCTACTACAGTTCTTATCTGGACATTACTTAATCAACTTTTATCAATATACCAGTGATACATACCGCAAAAGCATAACTGTTTAAGGACGTACGATCACTGAGTCATGAAAGTTTATTAGCCGATGCCCACAGTTGGACTTCAGCAACAGATGTGTTAAGTGCCCTTTCGAGGTGCCCTTTACGATCACTGAGTCATGAAATATATAAAATATGCATGGGGTTTCTTCACAAAGCAATATGATTGACGTACTGTTTGTACCAACCGCAGTCTAGCAGGTTCAAATGTTTCTTGGCCACTCCGCTTTCATCCTCCATGCAAGCTGTTTTAAAATTTACTGTTGTCTCTGCGTCTTTTGTCGGTGTAATACTGTACTGAGTAGAGAACAACTGTTATATTTAAGAAGAGCAAAATAAATACCTAAATACCTGCCCCAGATTCAATAACACACGTGGGACTGAACGAACCACATATCTTGTCGGATCTCATTCAAATCACGGAAACACATTCAGATAACAGAAACAGAAAAACGTTGCCGTCACGAAAAAGCACGAAAGCACGGACTGAGATGCATCGAGAAAATAATACAGGGAAATAATAATATACACATGCAGGGAATAACATATTTACAAATAACTATGATTTTTCACAAAACTATCTCTTTAGAACTTTATACCAAGATTCCGACCGGTCGAACTTTGCAGAGTGTCAAAAAATGATCGCTCGAGATCCGTCTCCCAGCAAATACAATATAACAGCTCTTCGGTTTCAATAAAACTTACTGGTGCGTTTGGGTTATGAAATTGGTTGAAGATGACCGGTTCACTGATTAAACTCATCCACGTTGCTACCCGGTTCGATATTATTATCTGTTTTAACTGCACTCTCATTAAATCACGAGGTTTTAAAATCAGGGACTTTCTGTCGCGGTAGTTGTCATGTTCGCTCGCTAAGGAGAAGCTTACGGATCTCTTGCTATTTTCATGATTTACGCTTCTAGATCTACTTTCCCCCTCGTTACCAGAAACAGCGGAAGTTGCACCGTTTCTTAAGGCATGGTCGTTTGTGTAGTGCTCTTTTCTAGCCAATCTTTTCCTTTGATGGTACGCGCCAAATCCACTGTAAATCGTCCGCGACTCTGTTCCCTTTGGTATTTTTTCCCGCACTGAAACTTAATAATACTCACAAATGCTTTTCTGAATTTCTCATTGCATGCACCGTATATCCCAGCGTTGAGTACCGAGTTCGTGTAGGTGAACGCGCGGCAAACGAAAGCCACCACATCAAAATGATTGAGAAGAGATTCCGACTGATTCCCAAAATCAACCCACAGCCATAGCACTTGATTTGGAAGCATGAAAATAAGACAGATGAGAACTATTAAAAGAAACATTTTAAAAGTCTTTTGATTCTGCTCCCGTCGTCTCTGGATTGACAGCTGTCTGCTATCTGGACTCCCCCCATTAGAACAACTGCCACCCCGTTTACTTTTTGATCCCATAAATGTCTCCTTGTCCTGTTTACCAGACAGTAGATTTGCCGCCTTCATACTCTTGTGCACTGCCATCCCCAGACGAACATATATGAAAATCACAATAGGAAGGGGTACCCCATACTGAATACCAAACAGAAAAACCGTATACACCTTCCTGTATAGCAGAGCAGGCCATTTCTCGACACACTGAGGTCCGTTACGTTACCCGACACGTACTCCAGGAAGATCATGTACGGCAGTACGGACAGCATGGCTATCAAGTGCACGATAGTTATGAAAGCATAAAACCTCTTCTTTGTGATCCTGTATCTGATGTTGAGTGGGTATAGCAATGCCCCGTATCTATCTCCCGAGATAGCTAGTAATGTAAATACGGCGGAGACCGTCGAGAACGTCGCTAGTGGCCAAAGGATTTTACACATAGCTCCCCCATAAGGCCAGTAGCCAAGCTCTTCGGCTGGGATATCAAAGGGAATGCTGGTAATGGTAGTCACCAAGTCACAGGCTGCAAGGTTGGCGATAAACATGTTCGGTACTGTCTTCATTCTTTTGAATAACAGAACGGATATTATCACCAATGAGTTCCCTGTTACACTGAAGACAAATATCAATAAGTAAATGCTCAGCTTTGCGGCTCGTAGTTCCACTGACGCCGGCACTGTGGTATTTTCCATTTCCCCAGGATCCATCACTGTTCTTGTTTCTTCTGTTTGTGATGTGATGCTTGAATTATTCATCGTTAGAATTCACAAACGGACTTGACGTTCAAGGGAGCTAGAAGTTATTCCTCACTTGGTAGACAGTATAGTAACCGTTCAGGTTGCTGATGCAATCTGGCAAATCTAAAGTTGACGAGAGATAAGTTTGGTGTTAGTTTAGCACAATTATAACGTTTCAAGATTACATGATGATCGATTAAACATATTTAAAAAAATCGGAATTCTACAAAATAAGGAATTATTTTCACCTCTAAAAATCAATATTCAGCACTCTCCAGGTAACTTAAGGCAATGCATGGAACGGCCAAGCCTTTAGAATCAAAACTATTTTTTGCCCAGTGAGTCAAAAATCAGTACTCAACCGATGTAAGAGGTCTAGCACTGCGCTAAATCAGTGAAAGCGTAACAAAGCAGTCTACAATAAACTTGAAAAACGGCAAAGAACCGTGGACAAAAATCCTGCTGGTTGCTACATTGGATCTAAGGCATATCTAATCAGCCAAAATAAAAATGAATACAAAGTCCAAGGGCAAAGCTGGTATGAATATTGATCCTTTGCAGGGCGTCACAAAAAAATTACCTCAAGAAAAAACTTATATTAGTAAAATATTTTTAATGCTGTGTATAGAGCAGGTAAAAATATAGAAATGACCGACGTTTTGGAGCAATAGAGTACTTCGTAACCGAGCTGTCGGCCAAATAACATTCGAACAATTTAGTGTAATTAGTATGCGGCGGCCATGTTGGTGTACATGCACCTTTAGTACATCAAGATGGCGGCCAAAAACGTACTCTACAAATAAAGCTGTTTTTCCCATCAATATGATTAGCATGATTCACTTTAGCTATCACTTTTAAAGGTTAATCAAGTCTAAAATTTGAAATTGGCCGACATACATGTATATGGATTTCCTTGACATTATATTTAGGAAACACGCTGACCTGGGCTGTCACAAAATTCAAAGTACTGTAACTCAAAAACAAATCACCGTATCGACGTAACTTTTTCGAAGAATACTGAGAATACCGATATCTATATCATATTAAAAGAACAGCTTCATATATCTCATAGTTTAGATTTTAGAATTTTGATGACGTCACATGCAAAGGAACTATACGTGATGAAATAACTTGCTTATCTCTTATATACTATTTTGCTACTTCAAATTTTAGTCTACGTCACTTCCCGTTTCCGCAATTTACCACATTTATATATCTTCTTACCTTTAGAGCTCTTCACTTGTAACATCTAGTACCTGAAGAAGGCTGGTTTGGCCAGCCGAAATATTGTAATATTCAATATAAAATCCTACGTTGTGTTCAGCTTTACCGTAGTCCTTGGACTTCGTATTCAGTCTACAATGTATCTCGTAAACACTAGGTTTAGTTTACGATATGACTTATAGAAATCGAAGGTTATGATCATAGATGAGAAGAAAATTCAGGAAAGTTTGTCTATCGAAATAAAGTTGTATGGGTGGTCCCCAACCCGACGGCTTAATTATAATCTCCCCAGACAGACAGACATCTTTTTTTATTGAACAATTACGGATGTACAGTATTGTACAAAGTTCCAATAATAATAGTATTTTTAGGGTGCAAAAAAATAAAATAACGACAGTGCTAATACCGTATTTGTTGAGCTTGTGCTCTAATGCCCAGACAGTCGTGAATATGTGTTCCCGCTAAACTGTATTTCTCTTCAGTCATCTCAGGGTGAAAGGTGGCTCGTGGGTATTGTGACATCCGAAGTGGACATCATAGAGATTCGATTTTTCAACGGGATGTTTTTGGGCGATCATTGAGGTTTTTTGAACCATATATTTCCTGATATTGAGCCGAATAGTAAACACAAAACAGAATTCCAAGATACATAATATTTTCGAAGATATAAGTGCTTCTTTCGAAAATGCGAAAATCATCAAAACGACAGGTACATTAGGTCTTTTTAAAAATGCTGTTATAGATTAACGAACCATGCAATGAGTTTTGTTCGTAACGAGTTTAAAAAAATCGATGGAATGGAAACTTCTACAGCAAAGAGATATAAATGTTACCGCAAAATATCATGTTTGCAAGATCTTGCAAAACATAAGGCAACTATTGACGCCGCTTCCAGTCTACCCGGTGATCTATAGTTTAACACCATGAGAAAGTGGGACGGAATACGTCACTAAGAGGTAAGGTGAATATTGTGAATATTTGGTGAAAAGCGCCAATTTTGAATTTATCTAAATATTAAAAAAACTTTGGCCGCGTCCGCGAGTGTGTTGTAGGACAATATATTTTGTGACACCAATGTGCAGTTTTATTTCGTTTCATGAATACGTTTTTCCGCGCTGAGGTCGGGAATGTAGCTGGTTGAAACCTTCAAACTCACTCCAAGCCTTCCTCTTCAGAACTTTCTAATGATGCGCAACATCGTACATTTCATCAGCGTGTTCATGTGCATGTATTCAGTTACCATTCACAACGAAAACTTACATAATTACAATTTTGATTTATTTTCCATTGACCGCCTCCCGGTTAGCTCAGTGTTTAAGCTCCGGTCTGTCGAGCGGGAGATCGTGGGTTCAAACCCCGGCCGGTCCGACAATCAGGGTCTTAAAATAACTGAGGAGAAGGTCGTACCTTTACATAATCGAACAGTATAAGGTTAGACCTTCTCGTCTTCTCGGATAAGGATGTAAAACCGTAGGACTAAAGTAAACAGAGGGCCACGTGTTAGATAACTGTTAGCCGGTTAACGTGTTTAAACCCTCTATAAATAAAGGTGACTTGACTTTTTCATTTCATATTACAAAATAAATAAACAAGTTTAGAACTAAACTAAACGGTTCGAATTTTTTTCTTACTTAAAGCACAACTCAGTTAAATGTTTTCCGTCAATAATTCAAATGAAAAATGTATTCAGTACTTTTTACTGAACTAACAATCAATCTTTATTAGTATTTACCCACGGAGTCTTTACAGCTATGTAGAAAAACTGCCGTTTACAGAAGAGGCGTGCCTACTAACTACCGATAATCTAATAATATGAATACTAAATACTATATGTAACAAAATGATTTACAAAAGGCCATGCCTACTAACTATCATATAATTATAATGATAAGAAAATAATGCCGTACTGATATGACGTATAATCAAGACTATCAAATATGTGTACTAAGTGAGGGATATTGTTGACTCATTTCGGGTCTCTGAGTCCAATTTGAAACATTTTTGTTTGCCTTATACAGAAAGTGTTAATGACCTCAGTTCCTATGATTACTCGGCTTAGAGTTCTCACAAAAGGCTGCTTAAGAACTCTTAGTTATCATTTACGGTGCGAAAACATTTTTAATGAGCAAAGAAAGGCGAGAATGAAACATCCCGCCTGCATAGTAAATATACTGGCTAGCCGACAGAGCATATAGCAGTGACATAACACTAATTAATTACGACCAGGGACTAAATGTCATAGGCTAGACTGAGTCCATATGAACTTCAACTTCTGCTTGCGCAAACTATTATCCTATTACTCGATCGGCTCAGAGTTCTCACAAAACGCTAGTTAAGAACTCTTAGTTAACAGAGTTAAATCACTTACAGTGCGAAAACAAGTTGACTGGCACGGAAAGGCGAGAATGAATCCATCACTGCACGGCAAAGGATATCCAGGCAGAGCATATATAGCGGGGACATAACGCTAATCACTTAAAAATCCAACCATTTGCAGACTTTGAAGAAGTATTATATCAAAAACGAGATCTATAGTGTTTTACCAGGGGATCCAAACACCGACACGAGGCCATTTTATTGTTTCGAGATGTTTGGATCCCCTGGTGAAACACGAAGATCGATTTTTCGATATTACTTCTCCGACACGAAAACAATACCTGTATTCATCAATCATTAGGAAGTATTGTTTGCCTGGTATTTTGTAACATACAATTATAGACCAGAAAGGTTGTGATTGTTATTTTTCCACGGTGGTTTCAACAAACGACCGGCTGATAGTGTAATGGACAAGAACTGAGTCCGGAGCAGCCATTAGGACGATGGCTGGAGCCACCGCTCCCGACAACGATTTTATTTCCATCCTTTTCCTCAGTTCTCTTCATGTAAAGTCATACTTTATATGATGTAGCTTAATTAGGTCATGCACATGCATGAATCTTGAGATCACTAGTGATTTGGATCACATTTGCAAGCCACTAGTGATGTTCCTCTGGAGTTTCATTGGGTATTACTGGACATGCACCTGAAAAAAATGTAAAACAATGTCGGTACACATGTCTGTTTGATCAGTTTCTATGGTTGTTTCATGTCCCGGTAAAAAGTCAGTTTTTACAGTACGAGCTTTTCACGCCGACATCACTTTACAGTCGTTCTGATAAAATGTACATTAAAAGTAGTAGTAAATTTAGAGAATTTTATAAAGTCTATATACAATTTTACACTTCAAGCATGTTTGTATATATGTGTCTGTAAATTTGTACAATTTACAGAATGTTCACATAGTTCTACACAGTCTGTAAATGTTTGGATTTTTCCAGTGAATTACGACCAGGTGCTGAATACCTTGTTCAAGAAGCCCCTATCAACGTCAACTTCTGTTTGCGCTATAAAACACTGTTATCCGATTTAATAAAGTGGGACCGAAAACCTGACATTATAGGATGCTCTTTATTTCATTGTTAGTTGTCCATAGGTATTGTCCAGGGCTCGGCCTAGACACAAATATCCGGATATTTTTTTTAGATATATAGAAGGTTGTAGGATATTTAGAAAAATTCTAGATATTTAGATAAAATATATTTTGGGAGATATTTAGAATTTTCTTATAGGTTTTATGCTTATTTTCTCTGTTTTAGAACATTTGAAACTGTTTCATTCAATTTAGTGCCAACAATAAGTCAGTAATCCGATCAGCAGTTTCACCTTGAATAACGTTTGCCATAATTATGTCTTATGGTAGCCAGTACTGAACAAGATGGCGGATGCCGAGGAGCCTGAAGTTGAAGCTGCCGAGTCGTTTAACAATCGTTAGCTATGAAACTTTTGTTCTTATTGGGTCAAAATTAGTCAAAATTCTGATATTTATAAGAAATATAACAACACATTTAGAATATTTTTCGAGATATTTGGATTTTTTTTCGAGATATTTAGAAAAACTATTGGGAGTTTCCGGAAACATATTTAGGCAATTTTACGTGATATTTGTTTCTAGGCCTATTAACTGGGCCCGGTTGTTCGAAGCCCGAAAATTAATTGTAACGAATCAAATGGCTTTATGTCATTTTTTCATACAAACCTTCAACCAATCACGGCACACTTTCTATGGGTTATACTGATATTTTGGATTAAGGGCAATCTTTAGTTTAATTTGTTAACTTGTGAACCACAGTATTTGAGGTTGAAAACTTATTTATAGAGGAGAAACAACAAGTACTTTTCTACTAGTCTTGCTAGATTTGGAAACAAATACATTGTACAGCTGAGAGAACCAAAACCATGGGTTCAGTAAGACTTAATCCAGGATTAGCGCTAATCGGCCTTCCAACAACTGGCCCTGAATTTCGGTTTGCTACTTTTTTAGTGTCAATAGGTCAATCAGTGTTAGAAATATCCAAATTAGTAAAAAATATTCCCACAACATTTTATGAGATTTTACCGCTAAAATCAGTATTGGAGGCCGTTCTATATTCAGCGGAAGTGATGTCATACGCACAACACGAGAACCAGCGTGGCTACGTTTTTATGCACACCATTTCACGCGAACCTCGCAAGGATAAATATAACTTTCTTCTTGTTGATGAGAAGACGTTTTTAGTAGAAATATGCCTCCAATGCGTTTTGTTGTGCAGTAGAGCGTTGCGCGTATGGCATCAATCCCGCTGAATAAAGGAACGCGGACCTCAATAATGGAAGACGTTTAGATTCAATACTGGCGGAATTAAAAGAATAAGACTTCTTATCTTTCGTCGTATCGAACTACGGTTTGGACTGGTGATACTAATTATAGCAACTCTACTTTCTGAATATGCCAAAAATTGATATGTGAAAATTGGCGTTGTGGTACTTTAAGCCTCGTGTTCTCGTTGCCACACGAGAGCATTTTCACATAAATGTTTCTGTCATGACTATTCAAATACAATATTGCATGCTTAGTATTTAAGCAAAATAGTAATCTACTACCGCAGCATTTTGATACCACCTGGTCAAGACGACCATATAGTTACCAACCTTAGGGACAAAGAAAGGCTTGTACTGCTGGCCAAATATCTTACATGCATTGTGGAATAATGCTACATGTATATCTTGTTCTGAGAAGTCTGTCTACATTTATATATAGGTTATATATTTGATATAATATTATATTAGTAATAGTAGTAATATATCAGCTTTGGCCGGGTTCAACTTATCGTGCCTAAATAAATGATTTTGATTTGATTTGATTTGATTTGTTAAAGATACGCAAACAATGGTTAATCAAATTGGATGCCAGTTAGACTATGTAATGAGTCTGTTTTTAGTTCTCTCGAATTAGTTTCTCACAAAAACATGTCCCACATCGAAGAGACAGTCGGTGTATGCAATAAGAGAGCAGAGCGTAGCGTGCAGAAAAATAGGTCCCACATGGAAGAGATGATATGTACTTAATAAGAGAACAGATGTACTTCGACATTTAAACCGGCCCGGGATAGGGGAAGTGAGTGATCTTTCGTGAGACCTCCTCATACTAACGCTAGCATGTTAGTATCCTGTATCATTCCGTACAGGATTCTAGTTGGCTTAAAGTTAGTAGTCTGTTTCATTTGATACAGAATACTAAAATATCTTATAATTGATACAGAATACTAGCATTTTGTATGGGGTTTACAGTGTATCCACGTGACCCGAATGCTGAGTCTGGATTGGCTAGTACCCTTATGAATTATTAATGATACTATAAGTGGAAATGAATGTATTATTTGAAAACATTTGAATATTAATATTACTGTAAATTAAAGATGTTCACCTGACCTATTGGGCCACGTATCATACTAATACGAATACATTTTCAAAAGTTAGCTTCAGTTTTTCATTGCACTATATATAAACGGAATCATTATGAAATTATTGCATTCACACATTCGTTTTTAAGTCGGTTTACCCGTTCACACGAGAACGATACAAGCGACTAACATGCTTTCGACCTTACACTGCACATGTCTGGAAAGCTATCACATGACCAATCGTTTTCAAAAGTTTGCGTTTTCAATTAATTCTACCGTCCACATGTACGAAAACGATACTTCTGCGTTTTCAAATCTTTCCAGTTTTCGTGTGGACCGAAGATGAAAACGTAACAAAATGTTTGCATTTTCTAATGAAGATATATCTTTCTGGACAGGATCTTAGTTCTGTTGATCATTTTTTGCTCCGGTGAATCGAACTTTCAGATACCGTATAATTAATTAAATCAGTCGCTAAAACTTTGACACAGAGAACGTTAATCTGAGGGAATTGACCCTTCTAACGTTGATTTCAAGTCACTTGGGATCGATTCTTTCTGCTTCAAATGTCTAGAGTAATTTCAAGTCTGTTGAGGAATTCAGTTTCTAATGCTTCAGCGGTCTCTTCAGAGAAATTACAATGGGTGACTAGTTCCTGTAAGACCTAGCGCCGTAAACGCAAAGAACAGAACTTTATTTTCAAATTAGGCACTTTGCACCTAACGAAATTAATGAGGGTCTGAATGGGGTTAACTGTCTACTGACAAACGGCCTTAAAAACAACTGACAACCGTGACAAAATGACGATATCTTTACTGACAACTGACAATCGAAAAATAACTGACAACTGACAAATTTGTTTTTTGTGGGTCAAACATTGTAAATGTTCTCTAGTAATGATTAACTAGGGCTAACTGACAACTGACAAATGGCCAAAATTTTAACTGACAAATGACATGTACACCCCCCCCCCCCCCCCCCCATTCAGACCCTCATTAATGAATGCTTTTCGTTGACTTCATTTATTTTCATAATTCGCGTATTCATTCATACTTAGATCAGCATATTTCATTACTTTATTCATCGAACTCTCTATTGGATTGCGCCGGCTATTAGCATTTCTATTATTGCCGCAATTTTCTTTGATCCGAGTAACATGTGATTGTACACTTTGATCCGAGTACATGTTTCCTCAGCGGTAATCATGCACTTGACACTATAATCCGTTTTCCCACCCAAAATTCCCTCTTTTGCTGACGAATTGTTCAAGCAAGCAACCGTGAACGACAATCGTGCTGGTGTACGTTGGATCAAACTAGTGATCGAATCGGCTATCAAATAAAAAATAACTATGAAGAAGCAAAGACCGATACAACGTAGAATTTTGAAATTAGTGGTACAATATTTCGGCTGGCCACACCAGCCTTCTTCAGGTACAATGAAGAAAATTTACATTGGCGTGTATTTTTGAACTTCCTACTGAGCTGTCATAAAACAGATTACAATATGATAGATCGTGAAAAAATGTTAAGAAGGTGAAAACAGATATCTAGTATGACTCTTCCCGGATGTTAAGGCCATGAGGTTCTAGTGTTCTCGCCCAGCTCCAACTCCCACCTGGCTCGTTCCGTTGCAGGAAGAACTGCGCCACTTGCCCTTACATTTCTGACGGACTTACTACTATACTTTCTTTGCTACCGGTGAAACGCGCTCTATTAAATTTAACCTGACCTGTAACACAAAAAAATATAATCTACATGATTCAATGTAACCGCTGCAATCTACAATATATAGGTGAGACTACACGACGCTTAAAATACAGATTTAACGAACACCGCCGGACGATAGATAACTCTAACAACAAATTTAAACCCACAACAGTAGCCGAACATTTTCTTAGTTCTCCTAATCACACTGCCAACGACATGCAACTTATTCCTATCGAAAAAAAAAATTCTAAGAGAGACTCTATACGTAAGGCCAGAGAAGCGTTTTAATAATCGCACAGGCGAGAACACTCGAACCTCATGGCCTTAACATCCGGGAAGAGTCATACTAGATATCTGTTTTCACCTTCTTAACATTTTTTCACAATCTATCATATTGTAATCTGTTTTATGACAGCTCAGTATCAAGTTCAAAAATACACGCCAATGTAAATTGTCTTCATTGTACCTGAAGAAGGCTGGTGTGGCCAGCCGAAATATTGTACAACTAATTCCAAAAGTCTACGTTGTATCGGTCTTTGCTTCTTCATAGTTATCCTCTTTTGCTAGCTCTGACGTTGGACTAGCGCTCGAAACGTCAGCTGCTACTCGCTCCCCACGGCGGTTAGCATACCTTAATCGACTTTTAGTTGATCCGGCACCAGTGTCGAGAGAAGGTAAACGAAGCGGGAATCAAGTTAAACTCAAACAACAGCAAGGGCATTCCCTGGCATTTTGAGCTTTAAGCCCGAAAGTGAAACAAAGTAAATTTGCTCCAGGCGTACTGAAAAACGTACTCAATTTTAAGCCCGTTAAGCTCGAGTTTACTGGCTTAAAGGCAGGTACGCGTCTAAATAACAACAGGAAATCAGTTGATGCTATCTTCGAAACAGAAACATAAGCAGTTACTCCTCCGCTTGTTAATACGAAAGCATACCCGCACCATATTGTAATCTACACTACTGAACAGAATGTGGTATTGCAGGTAATTTGAGAATTCATCAAAACTCATCGGAAACGAAAAACTAATAATGCTGGAGTTAAAATGACCAAGTCAGCTGTGCAAGGTCAAAGCTAGCCTGCAATGCAGGCGTTTTATTTGGGAAACCGAAATATATTTGGACGAGGGAAGAATGGCGCGAGGACAAAAAGGAAGTACGCCTGTATTGCAGGCTAGGTCAAAGCAGATATTTTAGAAACTGACAAAGCCGTTTATTAGACAAGCTAACAGAGTTCGAACATATACAGGCGTTTGTCCACCATCACAAACATCTCGAAATTGTCGAACTTTGTTAGCTCCTAACACATATGTTTATTTTGGTGAGCTCTTTCAAGCTATTTTTTTTTTTTTTTTGCATTTGTCGAGATTTCAAATGCCTGCAAAATTGCCATTGCATCACGAGCTAGCCAGAGATCACCGGATGTTAAAAAATAGGCGAGGTCCGGTTGCCATGGAGTGACGTCATAGGCCTGCTAAATTTATGTCGTTGTATTTGATTTACGGTTTTAATATAACAGCGTCTGGTAATTACTTTATCGGTTTGCGTACACGATCGTACGATCGCATGTGGTGCAAGGATGCATGTGCCTGTTTAGTTTTGGAGGCTGGACTTGAATCAAATTTTGACATCATCCGGTTGGAATATTTAGTCTGTAGTTCTAAGAATTGATGTGTTCTCAACTCGAAGATCTGCGGTATTCCAAAGTCCAGTTATCTGATCTTGAAAATGGCGGGCTTTCTGATCGACGAGTGTTCAAAGAGGGTCAAAGAGCATTGCCAATATACTGTCTATATAAGGTTTGGTGTTGTTCCCGTGTTGTTGCCTTTGAAAATACTATTTTAACCTTTTAACTGTAAACTAATCAATAATTGGCCAGGGCTTATAGACACTTTCAGATTCCTCGGAGCAAGTCCACTATTCGTCCTCGTGGTTATGGCTAGTGTTTTGCTTTGAATCTCGTTAGCATTACCCATATAGCTAAAAACAGCTTTCGAAGTGTGTGTTTGGCTACTAAGACGAGAGGTTTTGGGAGCATTTTTCTACTTTTAGATCGATGTTTTCGACAGCAACTGCGGCAGGTGTGGGTTTCAGATTTGCCGTAGAGAGCCTTGTTATTGCGCCTCAAACTTATTTCTGCTCGGACACGAAACGAGCGGCTCGATCGCGATAATGATTGCTATAATTAAACCAGGCTGCCCGGCCAAGTGATGATAGAATGTATCATTAATTCAGGTTCGAATGTACTTTCACACTTGGGGATTATGACACTTTAGGCCAAACTAGTAGAAACCCCGTGGAGTTGCAACAGAAATCCTGTTGCATCTCTGTGGGATATCGTTTTTTATCTCGGTTGCTAAGAACGTCTGGCTCGTAATGGCGGGGGGGCATAACGAGCCAGAGATCATCGGAAGTTCGGAAATGCGTGCGGGCCGGTTGCTATGGAGTGACGTCATAGTCGTGGCAAATATCAATCATTGACATTATTGTGATTTGCGGTTTCCGCTTGATCGCTTTGGTAATTACTTTATGTCAGCAAAGGATTGTGCACAAAACACGTTTAAGGATCATCGATCTGGCGGATCCTGCGTTATTTCAGGGGCTGTACTTCAGTGCCAGTGGCATTTTGACATTAGCGGGAAATACAGTATTATGAAATTAAGGTAAAGGATTGCTTCGCATACTGGACTCGTGCTTCGACTTATGGACGTATCCGCTTTGCGCCGTGCTTTTCTCGCTGAATCGAGCGGCAAATTCTCCGCAGCACTGGTATCTTCTGAATTCGGAAATTTGCGGCGTGAAATTTGTAAGTTCCTGTCATACAGCCTAGTTGCACGATCTCTTCGCAGTTTTCTTCGTCACTAGCCGACAGTGTCCAAATAGAAAATAGCGGGCTTTGGGATTTGGATGAATGACTCGGCAGGATTGTCGATGGAAAGGTGGGTGTCTCGCTACGACATTCGGCGTTTTGGCGGCAATTATGCGCCAAAATCAGAAGAATTTCAACTTAGAGAATTACCAGTGGCTAATAAACAATTGAAAAGAACAAACCACTCGCAATCGCTTCTCGGTCAGGACGAAACACCAACCCCGCCACCGACCCCGCCAGCCTCTTACGAGGAGATCCAAAGCTTAAAAGTGTCTCTGGCGAGAGCAAATGAAGAAATTACATCCCTGAAAACAGAACGAAGGATATCGAGTAACGAACACGTATGTATATAGAAAGTAGAAGGAAATTATATTGGTGCGAAAATGGCGGGAAGTCCCCCAAAGTTCAAGGTCTAGAAGAGCTTCAAAGGCACACATTTGGAGCATGATCAGCGATATTTCTGGTGTCCAGAATTCTGATGTGCAGTCAATGCTAAACCAAATCGCCGAAGAAGTGACCAAGAATAAAGGGGAAAGTAAAGCATCTGACGTGATGCTTGGGGAAAGTGCCCCAAAATATCTACAGTCCCAACTGAGTTGAAGTCTGAGCACTTCGGGATATCAGAACACAAGCCCGTATCTCTTAATTTTTTTAGTTGTTCGGTATCCCAGCTGGTTTACCCAGGTTGAAGTCCATGGCACTACAGTATGCCTGAGCACTTCGGGATATTGAACACAAGCTCAAAAGAGATATGCCAAACAAAATCTATTTTTGAGTTGTTCGGTATCCCAGCTGGTTTAACCAGGTTGAAGTCCATGGCACTACAGTATGCCTGAGCACTTCGGGATATTGAACACAAGCTCAAAATATATGTACGCCAAACAAAATAGTTAGCCTACCTACGAGTAGCCGTTACCCATCGCGAAATTTGCGCAAATCAGATCAAAACAACGCGAATTACCGCTCGCGAACTGCAGCTACCGACTACAAACAACAAGACACGAGAAACCTGCTGCCAGGGTAACATCTATTACATCTCGATATCTCATCCGCTTTATTTTCAGTATCCGCGATAATAATTTGGAGTCCGAATAATAAATAATAAGTCTGTGACGTTTCCAACAGTAATTGGCAAGCGTGTAAGTCGCATTTTCGTCTCATTAAAGTAAAATCCACTACGGGTAGTCGACTGATGAAAGGTAAAATGCAAAAGTAGTTCTTTATCACACATTGACACCTACGGATTATGATATCTAGGCGCTAAAGTAGGCACTTTAAGGTGACATGAGGCTGGACTTAATTAAATGGAATGCTCCTGCTTCCTAGAATACCCCCTGGTGATAGGGGACCAATGGTCCCCTATCATCAGGGGGTAGTTTGGTTGTTAAGAGTATCTGGCTCGTTATCCCCCGACATTGTTTTTGAAAAATTACAGTATTCGTTTTCTTTTTATTTATGGTTAACATCCATTGTTGACAATAATCTTGTAACGTGTTAATGGTATTTTGTAAACCTGCAGCACTAGTAGATATTAAGACAAGTTCGTCCGCGTAGATTAAACTATTTAGAGATGATCCATTTGGTAGAGAAACTGGGTCAAGCTCAGGAGTATTTTGTAAGATAAAAGGTATTTCATTCACATATAAATTAAATAAGAGTGGGGATAAAACACACCCTTGTCGAACACCTCTATTGAATTTGAAATAATTAGTTCTCTTATTTCTTAATTTGAACTACTTCAGTTTTTGCATACATGTCTGAGATGATATTGAAGAACTTCCCTCCCATATTATAATTCAATAGTTTCGTAAGTAAACCTGGATGCCATACCGAATCAAAAGCTTTCCGGAAATCAACGAAACAACAAAATAATTTACCTTTGTTCGCATTAATAACATATTTATCAATTAGGGTTCGTAAGGAGAATATATGATCCGAAGTTCTATTACCCGGGAGGAATCCAATTTGAGAAGGATGTAGAATGTTCTGTTTTTTCATAAGTACATAAAAAAAATATTATAGTCTATTATTGAGGATGAAGCAGAATAACTTTCCTAGGCAGCTAGTAACACAAATGCCTCTGTATTTGGAGGGGTCCGATTTGTCACCTGATTTATAAATGGTACTAATTAATCCTTTGGTTCACACATCTGGATAGTGTGCAGTTTTAATGATAAGATTAAATAATTTAGACAATACCTGTATTAATACATTTATTCCGCACTTCAACATCTCGCTACGAATCCTGTCTGTACCAGGTGTTTTTTTATTTTGAGTTTTTTAACAGCTTTTCTAATTTCAGAGTTCGATATTAACTTATCTAAATCGGTACTGATATATGGTCAAGTGGGTCAGTTTTTTTAACTTGCTTGAGTGCAAAACACTAAAATGGTTATATAGGTCATTTAGAGGGATAGGTTGATTAGGAGGATTATTGTTTACGTTGTTTAATGACTTAAGTTTGGACCAAAATTGTTTGGGGTCTTTCTCTCTAATTAATGAATGAATATTATCATCAGAAAATGTCATCTTTTTATGTCGTAATACGTTTTTGTACTGTTTATTAATATCATGGTATTCTTTCCTTATATGATTATCTAAAGAAGATTTATGTAGCTTATTTGCAGTCCTTTTATATATTAGGCGCAGGTCTTTACAGTCTTTGTCAAACCATGCTTGGGACGATCGTGCATATCATTAAATTACTTGAAACCTGTTCATGCGCATCTCATGACAGAGCCCCTTTAAGGGCGTAAAATCGTAAAATGGGTACCTTTCCAAGGCTTGAAACCGGGAATCACAGACTGTACGTTAGGTCAAATTTCTTAAAGCGGCCATCACTGTGCTATATAGTCATATGAACATATCATGACCGAAGATACGCAACGTAGTAAAATTTGCCAGAACCTTTCAGGCGGTGAACCGGACAGAGTTTGAAAGTGTTGCACATGAATCCAGTCGAGTGGACTCAGTAGTCGAGTGCATCCATGTCCTAGCCCTTCGTCATCAGTACACCTGGCTATCGTGCATCCGCATAATACTCACGCCGACAACATTCGACCACATAAAGTAGTTTGCTCTAAATACCGCCGTGTTAATTCATGGCCCTATGTCGGTTTCCAAACTTACCGCATTAATAATAATTATTAGTGCATGTTATACACTATTTAGTGCTCACCCTCGTAAAATAAAGTCTTTATATTACCGGTACTGCTTCTGGTTAGCTCAGTGGTTAAACGCCGGTCTGACATGCGCGCGAGTTCGAGGGTTCAAAACATCGAAAATGATCAGACTTTTACGTCTTCTCGGATAAGGACGTTTTTCAAAACCGGATTTTAGGATCAGGATTAAGTCAACAGAGTCGGTCATGTGTAGAAGATTGGTAAATCGTATACCACAGCTATGAGCATGATATTGATAATCGCTGGAGAAAAACGAATTTGTTTTGGAAACTGATCCCTTTGTGTCTTCGATTTTCACAAATTTTGAGAAGCTGAAAATCTGCGCACAAAACCTTCCCATTCGCACCCAAAATCAAAATAAAACACAAAATCATCACTCAGTCATTACAGTACCTTTTTAAAATCTCTCCAACCACCAGGTTTGTTTCCACAAAACACACCAAGCGACTGTACTGTGAACCATACTATTCTTAGCACTGCATTTATCTCGACCACATGTTCCTACACCCACCTCCAACTGCATGCTGAGTAATGAACACATTCGACAGCGGTTTCCCCTCTGGGACTCCTTAGCTTTAAGATTTTTAAATAAGTCTTTACTTATACACCTTGCACAATAAACGGGGGACTGTCAATTTACGTTTAATTTTTTTCAGATTTGAAAATATTACAGAGGAGTGTTCCTCTTCCCACATTATATTGTCATACAACACTGTGGACGTAAAGTTATTTTTAGCATAGAGTTTCTCGCGAAAAAAAAAAACGCCGTCACTTTTAACCAACCAGGATGCACTGAAACATTGTAATTAACACGGTTCAAACTGCTAAAAAATACTAAAGCGCAAGAGAACAAAAGACAACGTAATCGCATACCAGAACTTCGCGACTATAAATAGATACACCATCTACTTTGTTAGGGGCCAACAGAAGGGTACAGGAACACTCCTGTGTAATATACTCCTGGTAGATGTCGTTTTACCAAGACTGAGAGCTTGTTCTGTTTAAAATATCTTATCTTTTAATTCAAGCTTTAGTGGGTAGTTACCACTTAGCAATTTAAAGCGTCCATAGTTGTGGTTATGGTGGTTCCTATTATGATATTCAAAGTAAGATAAAAATAGAATTATCGTTTCATGATCTTTTGGCCTGGCTCACGTCTTGGTACTTCCACAATCAACCGCACTTGGATCAAATATCAGTTAATTTTGTGTTTGGAGACTGAGTACTTCTTTATAGAGGTAAAAACAAATTTGTGCGAAGTCCATAGAACGAGATTATGGTACCTTTTAGGGGTTTTCCGTTTAAAAAGTCATTTTCTATGCAAATTCACGCCTATCGCGCAAAACAAGACCAATGCTCGAAATTAGTGGCTGACAAACATATTGTTTGCGTTTCAAACATTTTAATTAAAATCGTATGTGGGGGAGGCTCATTGCCGCAGAACAATGGATTCTACTACAGTTCTTATCTGGACCATTACTTAATCAACTTTTATCAATATACCAGTGATACATACCGCAAATGCATAACTGTTTAAGGACGTACGATATAATAATAATAAAGACTTTATTTAGCGAGGGTGACATATAATAGCAACGCTAATAAACGTGTGGCCCTCCTAGTAGTTAAAATACAAACAGTGATAAAAAGCTCTACGTCCGACATATACAATATTAAAATCTAAAAAACTACTAATCTATAACTAGCTAAATTTTAGTATAAAAATGCAAGAATATATAAAACTAGACTAGGCATAAAAATTAGACAACAGGAAAAGAAAACGGATAAAATTGAATTAAATAACAAAATGATGTATAAATTTCTGCTCACTAAAAATTCGATTCCACGTGTTACGTTTAAAAGAATGTAAAGAGTCTTGCTTCCTTAAATCTAATGGTAGAGAGTTCCATAATTTACAACTTGTTACAGCAAATGTTCTACCTCCTTCAGTTTCTCTAGAATAACGGGGGCAAATCACGAAATTAGTGGCTGACAAACATATTGTTTGCGTTTCAAACATTTTAATTAAAATCGTACGTGGGGGAGGCTCATTGCCGCAGAACAATGGATTCTACTACAGTTATTATCTGGACCATTACTTAATCAACTTTTATCAATATACCAGTGATACATACCGCAAATGCATAACTGTTTAAGGACGTACGATATAATAATAACAAGAGCCCATCTGGGCTTCCACTCGGGCCACATGAGATTGAAGATGAAATACACTTTCATTTGAAATCCTCTTAGTCATGATAACCAAAGAGAAGAATTATTAGCTGAATTTAGAAGTCTTTAGGAGTGGCCGGTAGCGCGGTGAATTTCATTCTCTGCTCCCCTAGTATATATGTAATTTAATTTAAAAAAAAATTCTCATATGTAAATTAAAGAAGTTGACATTTTAATTTAAACACTACTTATTCAAGTAACACACATTTACAATGTAGTCTGCTGTTCTGTTATACTGCAGGTTCCGATTGTCTCAAATGTATGTTTATATTTGTACCATATTATAAGTTGTATCCTGTCCATCCTGTGATGGAGCTAGCTATGTCAATTTGTGTGCCTCTATGTAACTTTATCTGCTGTTCTTGCTATAGCGATACTTACTGTTTGTAAACACGACGTCATTTATATATTTGCATATATAATGTGGTTGGCAAAAAACCCGCGTGTTTGTATGACTTGTATGGAGGGCGGAGGGAGAATTGGCAAAAAAAAAATCAGGGAGGAGGGTGAAATGTCCAGAAAAACTAGGGAGGATGAAGAATTTAGCATACAGGGAGGAGGGAGAAAATGGGATCTACATACATGCTCTAGAGAGAAATTTTAAAACTCACTAGGGAGGAGGGAGAAATGTCACTACCCGTTCCTCTCCACTCTGTATAGGAACTAGCGATTTGGGACTCACAAAATACATCTAAAGTCTCAATTCTGCTTCCAAATCCAAACATGGTTATCAAGCTCAATGAAGGATTCTTCCGTTTTCCCCATATTAACAGACATGTAACAGTGTCTTAATGCAGTAGACTCTCTCTAGCTAGGTTATTCTGTCGTAAAACATGCCTTAGCTGTGTAGTTTACCTGACCCAAACTGTCAACAGTTTTACCATTGACAGATTGCCTAATGTTACGGCCGGGAAAGATTTCTGACAATGACTCATCGATCGATATCTCCTTGTCTCGTAATGACAACAAGACAAGAGGCCAAGTACAACCTCAACAACAAGTCTTTAAAATAACAAATGCAATGTTCATTTGAACTTCCTCCCAGTGATTTAGCATTCAGTTTTGAACTGTATCAGTAGCTGAATGAATGAATGATCTTTATTTATACACGGTAATCGTCATCAACAGGGTTGGTTTTCACACGAGCCGTGTCCAATACAAAAGTCTTAAAAATACAAGAATAGCTATCATAAATACTAATAAATCTAATTATAACTACTAAATACTTGAAATAATTATTTTAACCTAAATGCTAAGCCTAAATAATACTATTAAAAGCTACATCACTAAATCTACGTTTAAAAATCATCAATGTTTCACTCTGCTTTTGTGTTTGAGGTAAATTGTTCCAACATGCTGCTCCACTGTAAGCAAATGCACGTTTACCAAAATTTGTTTTAGGGGCTGGTAAACTAAGGTTTGTGGTAGAGTCTCGAAGATTATAACTGTGACCTTCTCCAGAATAAGGTAGTTTGGCCATGACCGTTAAGAGATTTATACATCATAACTGATTCTGTTTTTAATCTTCTTTCGTCTAGTGGAAGCCAATCTAATTGTTCTCGTATAAAATGAGAGCGCACAGTATAATCAGATTTAGTAATAAACCTCCCAGCTCTATTTTGAAGCTTTTGGAGTTTTTCCTTTAGACCCTTACAACAACCTCCCCAAACAGTGCTGCAATAGTCAAATTATGGCTCAATAAGGGAATGACATACACAAAGTAATACACTTCTATCGTCTACATATTGTCTTGTACGATATAACATTTTCAAACCAGTTGATACTTTGCCAATCACATGTTTAATGTGTGCTTTAAAGGACAAACTTTCGTCTAAATATACACCAAGAAGTTTAAATTCCTGTACCCTTTCAATAGGTAGACCATAGAAGTGTGGTGACGGATTAGGAGCAAGCTGTTTTAATCTATTTGCTGAACCTATTACCATATATTTAGTCTTAGTGTCATTGAAACTTAACTTATTGGCAATTAGCCATTTTTCAGTTTGTTTTAAATCCTCAAAAATATGCTTTTCTATCTGTTTGATGTCAGTATCTGCAGTAGTTATATATGTGTCATCTGCAAACATATACCTGGAGTACAGTGTGTTAAAGAATCAGGAAAATCATTTATGTATATCAAAAAGAGAAGAGGGCCTAAAATCGATCACTCTGGTACTCCACAAGATATGGGTTTGTTGTCTGATAAAATATCATTAACATAACAATACTGTGATCGATTGGAGAGGTAAGATTTAAACCAAATTAGTTCATCTCCTCTGATACCATGACACTCTAATTTTCTCAACAAAATTGTGTGATCAACAGTATCAAAGGCTTTTTTAAGTCAACGAAAAGCACACCATTTAAAAGACCTCCATCCATATTCTGTAACCATCTGTTAGTGGCTTGTAAGAGAGCAGTACATGTTGAATGCAATGACCTAAACCCTGATTGGAATTTATTTGAAAGATTATTGTCTACTAAATATTTTTAAAGGGCATCATATGTCAACCTTTCCATAATCTTACTTATAACTGATAGGACAGAAATAGGTCTATAATTTTCTGGATTAGATTTTGAGTCAGATTTATAAATTGGTGATACTTTAGCAACTTTCCAGTCGTCAGGAAAAATTCCAGTTCTGAGAGATTCATTAAACAACTTTGTCAAAGAAGTTAAAATGACTGGACAGGCTAATCTGATTAATTTTGCTGAAATTTTATCAATACCACAAGATTTATTGGAGGAAAGTTTCAAAATAATGTTCTTCACTTGGCTGCAATTTATATGTGGAAATCTAAATCTTGCTTCACTATAATGCAAATAGTTTTCTGGTTGTACTTGTGATGGTGGTATACTGTTAGCAAGACGTGATCCTAGTGAACAAAAGTGCTCATTCATACAATTTGCAATTTCAGTTTTATCTGTATATATTTGCCCATTAATATCTAGTTGATTGATGCTGGTTGACTTTGATTTTCGTGACAGCATTTTGTTTAAAGTATTCCAGGTTTTCTTGATGTCTCCAATATGACTATGAATAATTGTGTTAAAATACTCATTTTTGTTTTGTTTTATAGCCATATTAACATCATTTTTAGCTCTCTTGAATATACCCCAATCATATTCAGAATTATTAATTATTGCAATTTTTTTAAGACGATCTCTCTCACGCATGTTTTAGCTTTCCTTCCCCCAGGGATCAGGTACCCTGGTGATTTGTCCAAATGCCCAATCAAACCTGTCATATCAAATCCCCTGGTATAGGGCACAACAAATGGTAAAAATTAATACAAGGTCGGTCCCCTTGGTTCCTAATCCATGAACCAAAGTGAGCTTCCCACCCACCCACCCCCCCCCCCTCACCAATGGGCAACAAACAATTAATTCTGACAAGATTCCCATGGATCCACCCCTGATGGAAGCTGCTGATACATGCATTATTTACCCATCCATTTACAACAACAATAAAAAAGATTTTTTAAGGCAGCAGTCATGATTATGTTTTATGTAGTATGTAAGAGGGTCTCAATGGGGGGGGGGGGGGGGGTCTATTTGTCAGTTGTCAGTTAAAATTTTGGCCATTTGTCAGTTAGCCCTAATTAATCATTACTAGAGAAAATTTACAATGTTTGACCCACAAAAACCAAATTTGTCAGTTGTCAGTTATTTTTTGGTTGTCAGTTGTCAGTAAAAAAATTGTCAGTTGTCAGTTATTTTTAAGGCCGTTTGTCAGTAGTCAGTTAACCCCATTCAGGCCCTCATGTAATCTACTAGATTTAGCCTGTATATTTATAATTATATATAAAATGTATATAGTGGCACCAAGGGAACTAGTACTACTACTACTAACAGAGGAGAGAGTCAATCAGTGTATTTAGCATGGTATTGCTATAATTGGGGACAAATTCATTTACTCTCTATATCTATACAACTATATAATTCCACTACACTTGAGGGTGGTCACTACCAGAGATTTGGTTGCATTCTCAGTGTTGGCCTACAATTTAACATTGTGATCCAAGAAGACACAAAGCTTTTAGAACCATTTGCAGATGTCAGAGCAAAGGCATGCAGTACCAGTTCTCCCAGTTATTTTAAAGTCCTACCTGGATTTGAACTCTGACTACCTCTTGCACAACAGACGGACACTTAACCACTGAGCTTACTGGTTCTGTGATGGGCCAAATTTTGTTCAGATAAAATTAATCCAATTCTATTAAAAATAAATCTGATACATTGAATAAATGTACTCCATGGAGTTTTAGCATAGTTTTTGTCATAAATAAATGTTATTATTATAGCCAGAGAATAATACTGGTTCACTACTCATGCTCTTGCGATAAGTGATAATGGATATATAATGAACTACAACTGACAGACAGACAGACAGCGGTTGTTTATTGGCACTTTGTAAAAATACTTTTACATAAGTGGGAGTCCAATAATAATAATAGACTGGGTAAAAAACGGAAAGCTAGCTATCTAAGGCAGTGCCTTTTTTCTCTTTTGGAAGCAATCATAAATATATTTCGAAATAGTTTTCATTAATTTTCTTGGTGGATTTATGAGTAGCCTAAATTGTTTGTCGGCAGTTAGGTGTTGAAATTGGAGGTTGTTATGTTCTCTCAGATCTTTAGTCAATTGTCTTTTTAGGTCAGTGTAAAATCCACAATTGGTGAGAAAATGTTTTTCATCTTCTTTTTCAATAGTACAAAAAGGGCACCACCTCTCTTCGGGGGGGATATAAGGGCGAACATGTCTCCCCTTTTCGATCATTAAATTATGATTGCTTATTCTTAACTTAGTTAGTGAGATTCGGTGTAAGGGATAATCCTCTAGCGCGACCTCTGTTTTGAAGGTACGGAAGGTTCTTAGTTTGTTTTGCTGATTAGAGTTATTTCTATTGTCGTTAAACAAGCTAGAGAGGCATTCTTGTCTTTCAATATCTCTGGCTCTGTTGAGAAATACCTTTGGAAACACCTTGAATTCAGGATTTGAGTTGCCGAGCAACCAAATTTCACCAAAACCGTACTTATATATAAAATATTACATATTTTTTGTGTCCAAGTATCATTATCATTTGTACTTTTCATTTCCTTATAAGCTTTTGAGAGCAGCGAGTTATTGTCAAGAGCGAGAAGTATTACCCAGAAATTTTATGCTATTAGTTTGGCAATCGGATTTTAAGCTAAACTTCCCGAGCTCGCATCCACATGCTAAGTTTGAGGCGCTCCTACTAACTCCTAACAGCTGTTTACAAAACTTACTTTGCACTAGTTCTATCGGGTTACGACTGTCTGGTAGAATAAAGAAGAATGGGTTTTATTAGTGAGTCAAATAGTTTTAGGGAGATTTCAACGTTAAATCTAAAATTTGCCCCCATTTCTTTTCTTATCTTGTATAGAGCTTTCATAGCAGTTTTTTTCAGATCTTGTTTGGCTACAGTAAACGAACCACAGGCACTAAAAGTTAGACCCAGATATCTATATCGCCCCATGTAAGAGAATCCGGAATCCGAAATCCGGAATCCACATTTTTTTGCTTTTGGAATCCGGAATCCATAGGACTGGAATCCGGAATCCACAATGCTTTGGAATCCGAAATCCACTATGGTATGAAATCCGGAATCCATAGAAATCCATGCAAAGCTTAATTATTTAACTTGTTTTTAAAGTTATTTACACGTCGCTTATACTTACGGTTACTAATCGTTAGTTGATTGACGCCGGATGTCAAGGTTGCCAGGTAACGCAACAAAGAAGCCAATGTTTCCCAGAGCCCGCGTTACCCGTCCTTAGCCTCTCCTTTCACAATTTGCTCTTCGACAAAGGACAATTCCAAGTTTTTTGTTTCAGACATTTGCCTTAAAAAAGATGAAAAAAGATGATTTCAAAAGTATAACAACATGAAGAAACATCAAAGTAGGTAGGAAGGATTGAAAAATTTGTCAGTTTCCCTAGATCCAGTTTTCCAATTGCTATTGCAATAACACGCGATGAAAGGCATATCATCGTTGGAGACTGTGACGAAACCGGTGCAAATGTGCACTGTGTGAAGTTGGAGGGGCGATTAAAGTAACAACTCTTAGCGACTCTGCAAGTCCCATGGGAATTACAGAAAATGGGAATTACAGAAAATGGAAGAGTCTTCGTAACCTCCAGCAAAGAACATGCTATCTACAGCATCAATGAAGAAGAGTTAATAGCAGGACGTAATCTACCAGAACGGCCTATTTGGAGGAGATGCTGCAGGCCACCGCGATGTTGTGAAGAGCACATCGAATATGCTCTTTGTCGTTTGTACATACCAAAACACAGTTTTTGTATGTGATATACTGGCAATAAAGCTGTCAGGATGATAACATTGGCAAAATGACTCATTCCACTCCAGCGTGTTATGGAAAATTACGCCAACGTCTTCAAGATCGACAAAAAGGAGAACTTAAGTGACACACCAAGATTCCTGGATGTTGTCGCATTTTTGCAAGGCATGAAGAGTGTATGCATTTGAAAGAAATGCATGGGAAACGAAACACAAATGGTCCAGACATGACGATTTCTCGGACCACGCGCCAGTCGTTTGTCATTGCTCTTGAGTCCCTCACCAGTCTAGTCAATACTATCACAGAAATTGGGAAGGAACATGTCCTGGATGGCATTCAATTTGAAAGCTTAACAACTTTGGCAGTGGAAAGCTTTTTCAAAGGAATGCGCGCTGACCACGACATGCCAACAGTACTTCAATATGCATACAGAAGAGCCCGGTGTGTAGAAGACAACATGCTGAGGATATATCAGATGCACTTCTCCTACTTCACTTTCACTGGGCCCAATCAGTTCCTACTACCCAGAAAAAAATATCAAAAGCGAGCCTCCGAACCGGCATTGGGTCTCGGAAAATGAAGCAGATGGTGGCAAAGGATGGAAGCAGGAAGCAGAGCCGAGAGGAAGCAGAGGTCTTAAAAAGAGTTTGCAAGTGAATACGAAAGAGGGGTGAGACAGGAAAATGTACGATCAAAGACAAAGAGCTGACCGGAACACTGCCTTGTGCTATATATAGCTTCAGATCAGCAGTAATAATGGCGCCGATCAACTCCGGTGAAGATGTGGTAGCCGAGTGCCAAGTTCAGGAACTGAGCTAACTCAGAAATGAGGAGGTCTGCCCCAGCCGGTTAGGGTGAAAATCCTCTTCCAGAAGGACGATGTTGCAGCGGTTAGGCACAACAGAAGGAGAGAAAAATGCCCTTGCTGGCTTGCGGTGCTGTCGGTGGACGTCTACCTGGAAGCCATGCATTGTAAAGACGACGGTTAACTTTACATGGCTTAACTTAACCAAATGGATGACACTTTAGTTTATACCATAGGTGAGGCGTCGAATACAAACTCCCCGAAATGCATCCATTAGGCAGACTCATCAACTTCACCCGTGTGGATACTCCTTCACCTTAGCCCCAGAAGAGGAAAACAAACACTGCCGATTAGCTAATGGAAATGACATCGAAAACAATGATCTTGACTAAGATGAGGCTGTCAGACCATTATTCAGTCTGCCCCAGCAAGACCGGCAGGGGTTAGCTCTTCAGACCGTATATAGAACTACGAGCTTTATCCTGTAAATTGCCCTGTGTGTTATATGGCGATTTTGACGAGTCAAGTGTTTATCTATAGGCCGTTGTGAGGTTTTCTCAAGCTGATTCAGGTGACCCTACAAGATGTTAGTGGTACTACTGGAAGCAGACTGAACACCACTTTCAAACCTGTGAAATATATTGAGCAAATAGAATGCCACATGGCTAACACTTCACTATTCACAAGGAGTCCTTCGGTTGACATAATGTTTCCTATTTTAAAGCAAAGAAAACTGCGACCAGACTTAACCGCATATGAGCCTGGGACTGTCAAGAGTGAACTAATTAATGAAGACCTCAAGCGAATACAGAGAATCCATTGAGGGCAAAAACCGAACACTGAAAAACGATTTAAACAATCTTTAATTTTAATAGTCAGATAAAATTTCAAAGTCTGATGAGTTTAAACAATTCCACAAAGGTATATATTTGTAAATGACTAATCTTCATCCGCAAACGTGAAACGTTGCCTTTTGCTCTCGAATTGGGAAGGTCAGTCTGACAGATAATTTGCATTATATATAGCTCTTCCTTAGATTATTTCCGAAATTAACACTTTAACTCCTGATCATTAGTATCAAGGTCCTAGACTTGCTGAAAATATTGACAATAATGAATGCAGTTATAATGAATTTGTACATGTATAAACAGAGTTCATAGTAATTTCCAGTTTAGCCCTGTAAATACTTCACAGGTTTACGAGTTACTTCACTCATTATCCATATCCAAGGCTATAGGGATCGATAAAATATCAGCAAAAGTCCTGAGATTAGCAGCTCCTGTTATTTACGGGTCTCTAATGTTAATATTCAATACATCAATTGCCTCGCAAATTTTTCCAATGGAATGGAAAGTAGCTAGAGTAAACCCCCTCCATAAAAAAGGCCCACACAACCTGATGGATATCTATAGGCCAATTTCGATTCTTCCGGTGATTAGCAAACTTTTTGAAAAAACATTATACAACCAATTAATAGAATACTTACATACAGAGAATCTGTTGTCGGAATATCAATTTGGTTTCAGGCGTTTTCACTCGACTGCGTCTGCTTTATTAGACTGTACCAATGAATGGTGGTACTTCAACATGGATCGTGGCCTTTATAATCTAGTTGTTTTTCCTGACTTAAAAAAAGCCTTCGATACCGTAAACCACATGATTTTGCTGGACAAACTTGAGGCGTACGGTATCAGTGAGGGTGCACTTAATCTTCTTTGTTCCTATTTAACTGATCGAAAGCAAACATGCCGGGTAAATGGTAAACAATCTGACCTAAGGACAATATGCTGTGGGCCCAGAATAGCCACATGTTGAACTCCACTTCTTTTCCTGGTACATATTAACGACCTGCCAAACTGTCTGAATTGCATGAAACTTAGGATGTTTGCTGACGACACTAGCCTAACGGTTTTGGGAAAACTTTAGAAGAAGCTGAAATGGGGCTGAACGATGATGACTTAATTAATATCAAAAATTGGCTAACAGCAAATAAATTAAGCCTAAACATAGCAAAAACGGAGTATGTACTGATTGCGTCAAGACAAAAACTAAATAATCTCTCTGTACAACCAAATGTTGTCATCGGAGATGACCCAATTAAAAGAGTTAGAGATTGCAAAACACTCGGGGTGCATATCGATGAATCTCTGACATGGGGAAAACACATTGATGAAATAGCTAAGAAAATTTCATCTGGAATTAGTGCCATAAATAGGTTGAGAGATTTTGCAAACCGTGACACGCTTGTCTCCGTATATAATGCATTAGTTCAGCCCCATTTCGATTATTGCTGTGAAGTTTGGGATTCGTTAGCAAGTGGCCTAGCTCAACGCTTACAGAAGCTCCAAAACAGGTGTGTTACGGTAATTATGCATTGTCGAAACGAAGCCGGCAAATCAGAAATAGCCTTACACTTACTTTGCTGGATCACTCTAGCCGAACGTAGGGCTCAAATTAAGGCCAGACTAACGTTTAAAATACTTAATGACTTGGCACCAAAAAGACTGTCTAACATTTTCAGGGATTTATATGCAGCTACCATTTAAGGAATTCCAATAAAAAGGTAGCATAAGATATAATGGTGCTCGTAGTTGCGAGTCGCTGGCTTCGTTTAATAATTTAATAACTTAATTTTCAATCAATGGGCCAATCAATTTTACAATTTTAGATTAGATTAATTGATTGCCTCTATATTATTAGCCATTATAGTATTTACACTTAGTAGTAGTTATAGTTAGGTTTTTAATTGAAGTGTGAATTTTCAATTTTTAATTGTATTTATATATATTTGTGAATATCATTAGTGACACGTCCTTATTGGAAACCAGCTGTAAGTTGAATAGGATAACGTGTATAAATAAAGTTGATCATCGTCACTCTTTTCATACCTTTGTTGGGGAACAGCCTCATAAATTGAACAGTAACAAGTATATAGAAAAGTTTTAGACATTGGGAGTTATTTACCACCAGATCAGATAGAATGTGCTAAATGTGGAAAGGAATCTCGATGGTATGAGGCAAACAAATGTATTTTCCATAATCCATAGACACCGCAAATCCAGTAGCTCCTCACCCACTGCCCTACCCCCCCCCCCCCCCCCCCCCCCCAACCCCCCTCGCTATATAATGACCGGTCTCTAAGGCTAAAGGTGTTACTTCTATTGCTGTCAAATTGACTTAATCAGCAACTGTCAAATGACAAAGAATTATGCATGTACTGACCATGGAAAGATATTGGCAGCGTGCAAGAGACATAAGGTAATGATAAAACTGGTAAAACATAGCTTGTACAAGATCGCTGGAAATGTTATCCAGAAGGTTGGAATCCGGAATCCAGAAGGTTGGAATCCGGAATCCAAAGTCGCCAAAGGGTTGGAATCCGGAATCCAGAGGCCGGGATCCGGAACCCACAGACTTGTTAAAAACGACAGCCTTCGTTTTACCTGTGTTGATTTGCATACTGTTGTATGTACACTGAATCTTGTAATTTGTGTAAACATTTTTGTAGACCTTCTGCCGACTGGGACATTATAATCATGTCATCGGCGTATAGTAAGCAATCGATGGGTCTATCATCAAGATATACGGGGTCGTTTACTGCCTTAACTGCCAAATGCCGCACGTTTGCCGCACGTTTGCCGTTGGGGGGGGGGGGGGGGGGGGGGGTGGGGGGGGGGGGGGGGGGGGGGGGGAGGTGGTGGTGGTGGTGGGGGGTTTGTTAATATATTGTAACCAGGACAGGACTGATCAGTATTTAAATGTATTTAAATGTAGTAAATGCCGGACAATCTTAGGGCAGGCGTTTGGAATATCCACGGATTTACAAGCAAAACGCTAGGAAACAAGCTACAGCTTCCTGAGCTAATAAAGATACTTATCAAAACATATCGATATTTCATTTTGGTTTAGTGGAAACTCACGCGGCATTAGATAGTGATCTATATATAAACGACCTCCCCGAGAAATATAAGGCAGTAAACGACCCCGTATATCTTGATGATAGACCCATCGATCGCTTACTATACGCCGACTGACATGATTATAATGTCCCAATCGGCAGAAGGTCTACAAAAATGTTTACACACATTACAAGATTACTGTACAGACAACAGTATGCAAGTCAACACAGATAAAACGAAGGCTGTCGTTTTTAACAAGTCTGGGGAAAAGTTGAGCAGATTTATATTTGAAATTAATGGACAAAATATCGAAACCTCTACCAGTTATAGATATATGGGTCTAACTTTTAGTGCCTGTGGTTCGTTTACTGTAGCCAAACAAGATCTGAAAAAAAACTGCTATAGACCCATTCGAAAAATGGCGTCCAATTTAAAAAGCTATTGTCCTGGTAACGTGAACACGAGGCTAGTCAGTACACACAAAAGCTTTTGAACGTGTAAGCGAGGCTAGTCAGTCCTAAACAATAGTTAATTAAATTGGACGCCATTTTTCGAATGGGTCTATGAAAGCTCTATATGCAAGATAAGAAAAGAAATGGGGGCAAATTTTAGATTTAACGCCGTTGAAATCTCCCTAAAACTATTTGACTCACTAATAAAACCCATTCTTCTTTATTCTACCAGACAGTCGTAACCCGATAGAACTAGTGCAAAGTAAGTTTTGTAAACAGCTGTTAGGAGTTAGTAGGAGCGCCTCAAACTTAGCATGTGGATGCGAGCTCGGGAAGTTTAGCTTAAAATCCGATTGCCAAACTAATAGCATAACATTCTGGGTAAGGCTTCTCGCTCTTGACAATAACTCGCTGCTCTCAAAAGCTTATAAGGAAATGAAAAGTACAAATGATAATGATACTTGGACACCAAAAATATGTAATATTTTATATAAGTACGGTTTTGGTGAAATTTGGTTGCTCGGCAACTCAAATCCTGAACTCAAGGTATTTCCAAAGGTATTTCTCAACAGACCCTGAGATATTGAAAGACAAGAATGCCTCTCTAGCTTGTTTAACGACAATAGAAATAACTCTAATTAATCAGCAAAACAAACTAAGAACCTTTCGTACCTTCAAAACAGAGGTCGCGCTAGAGGATTATCTCTTACACCGAATCTCACTAACTAAGTTAAGAATAAGCAATCATAATTTAATGATCGAAAAGGGGAGACATGTTCGCCCTTATATCCCCCCCGAAGAGAGGTGGTGACCTTTCTGTACCATTGAAAAAGAAGATGAAAAACATTTTCTCACCAATTGTGGATTTTACACTGACCTAAAAAGACAATTGACTAAAGATCTGAGAGAACATAACAACCTCCAATTTCAACACCTAACTGCCGACAAACAATTTAGGCTACTCATAAATCCACCAAGAAAATTAATGAAAACTATTTCGAAATATATTTATGATTGCTTCCAAAAGAGAAAAAAGGCACTGCCTTAGATAGCTAGCTTTCCGTTTATTATTATTATTATTATTATTATTATTGGACTCCCACTTATGTAAAAGTATTTTTACAAAGTGCCAATAAACAACCGCTGTCTGTCTGTCTGTCAGTATTACTTTCATTCTGGATGAGATAGGACGTATTTCTCAGCAAATATTAGCTTTTATGCATTTTTTAAAAGTAAAAATATATTATGCTAGAGAAAATAAGACTGAGTTTGTACTCTTTCTCTTCATATTCATTTATTTATTAACACTGTATTAATTGTATTACCATATATATGCCAGCGTATATATTGTAAATAACTTGACCAAATGGAATAGTTTGTATATGTATTTGTTCATGTCCTCCGACCTAGTAATTTAATTTCAATTCCATGTAAACTGGCTCTTGGCATTTTTAACTTCTCAGTTATTTCAGGAAGCCAGTACCCTCAGTAAATATGTGTGTTTTCTTACCATTAATTTGTCACACTTTGTAAGGGTATAATAAAATTAATTGTTATTGTTGTTGTAATGTCTCCACCACCACCAACATCTAACGGTTTTAATCCCAAGCAAGAGAATCTGGCTGTTAACCTAAACATATCAGCACTAGTCTTATTATTGAATCAAAAAGACATGTTCAATGTCATTAGACATTGAGAAAACGATATTTTGATTGCCGGCAAAACGATATTGCTGTTTGCTGTTTTTCAAAACAGCAATTGCTGTTGACTATCAACAATTGCTGACTCGCTTCAGCAATATCGTTTCCGTGCGTGAAAAAGTTTTGGGCTTGACTGTATCAGCACTAGTCTTATTATTGAATCAAAAATACCTGTTCAATGTCATTAGACAGCATGATTTTGCAGTGCTTCTTTTTATGATTCAGATTTTTGGAGAGAACTGCTCGGGTATGTGAACTGATTGGAGATACTGCAAGGGCACCCACGAGTACTTTTTGAAATTCGTTTGAAACCAGTTGTCTGCAGCTTATCTAGCCATTTTAAGGCGCCTACTATGTCTTTTGACGTATTCTAGAAAGCTATTAGCTGTTCGGATTTTCTAGGTGGAAATCGCGTCAACCGAAAATACTATGGCAAAATATTCCCGGCCTACGAATTTGTTAGTAGTCTAGAACATAAGAAGAATTTTCTAGCCCAAGTAACTTCATTTTGCAAAGTTTTGTGGAGGTACGAATTTTTTAGGGATTCTTTTTTCCTACTCTATTGATCAGACGAATTGGGACGTACGAATATTTTAGGGGAAACCTTTTGGTCTCCCTTTTCTTCTATAATTTTCTAGGGATTGAACACAAATTTTCTAGCCAGTATTTCAGAAAACAATTTTCTAGGGACAATTTTTTCAAATCCGAAAGTTTTAGGCTAACTTACTCTCCCGAACAGCTTTTTAACCGAAAACTTCGTTGGGTGCCCTTGATACTGTAGTATGAAAGTTTACATTTTCCTCTGGTTCGCTTTGGATTTTAGTTAATACACTACAGCTATACTTTTCGACGTGATTTTACAAACAAATTATTTCTCCATTTTTAAACAAATATCTCTGATTTCTCTCTTCTCCGTCCTTACGGCTTTGTTATCTAACTCGCCTCACTTTTCTGCTTTTTCCTAAAATTCGTTTAAGTAATTAAGATGTGTTTGCGACTCGTTTTATGACAATGAGTGTTTGCAGCACGTCTCTGTGTACATGTGATTATGTACGCGTACATGTCTGGTTCTTCGACTTAAGAAAATTTGCAGTTATCTTCTACTGACATGTCTGCATTCTTCCAGAGATTGACGTATGTAATCATGATCAGAAGTATAACACTGGATATAAATTTCTGCTCACTAAAAATTCGATTCCACATGTTACGTCTAAAAGAATCTTGCTTCCTTAAGATTTCCATAATTTACAACTTGTTACAGCAAATGTTCTACCTCCTTCAGTTTCTCTAGAATAACGGGGGCAAATCACATTAATACCAGAGTATCTTGTGTTACGGGCATGTAATTGATTATTAAGCTTGATTTGCTCCATTAAGTAGGATGGAATGTTGCCATGGCCCATGGATACGCTTATATACAATAGAACATTTACTTATTTTTGACTAGTTCATAAAAAGGTAGCAAGCGCAGTTTATTAAACAGCTGCACCGATGGTGAAAGTCGATCTGCAAATAAAATTACTCTTGCAGCTCTTTTCTGAAATTTCAATACTCTGCCTACTGCACTCTTTCAAGGGCACCCAACGAAGTTTTCGGTTGAAAAGCTGTTCGGGAGAGTAAGTTGGCCTAAAACTTTCGGATTTAAAAAAAGTGTCCCCAGAAAATTGTTTTCTGAAATACTGACTAGAATTATTTTTTTCAATCCCTAGAAAATCAGTTATAGAAGAAAAGGGAGACTAAAAGTTTCCCCTAAACTATTCGTACGTCCCAATTCGTCTGATCAATAGAGTCAGAACAGGAAAAAGAATCCCTAAAAAAATCGTACCTCCACAAAACTTTGCAACATGAAGTTACTTGGGCTAGAAAATTCTTCTTATGTTCTAGACTACTAACAAATTCATAGGCCGGGAATATTTTGCCATAGTATTTTCGGTTGACGCGATTTCCACCTAGAAAATCCGAACAGCTAATAGCTTTCTAGAATACGTCAAAAGACATAGTAGGCGCCTTAAAATGGCTAGAAGAGCTGCAGAAAACTGGTTTCTGGTTTCTGTGTATATGCATCTAATAACTCCATGGCTGCTGCGTAACACTCTGCCTGTACTCGATTAGGATTAGTCTTGAATTTGCATAATGGCGGTAAGAGGCATTTTGCTTGCTCTCAATGCATTTTGTTTGCTACGCCTTTTAAACCTAGCGGCTCCAAATGAAACCTGGCCTATTCCTGAAGTAGAAGTTACCCGGAGCAGCTATGAGTCTTTTTGTCAACCTAAGACTCTTTTTGGCCATGAAATACTAGCGAAGTTCACAAATATCGGATCGGTAAATTCAAGATTCGAGCGACGACATAACACCACGAAAACTTCGAATGGCCGCTCGGTGTCTCTACATAAATATCTGCTCAGCACTATTCTACTGCTTTCCAATGATGTGAACCTGAATCCTGGCCCGCCTAGAAGACCTCAATGCGAAGTTTGTAATTTTGTTATCAAGAGAAATCAGCGATATGCTAATTGTTCTGGTTGTTTACGATCTTATCACAGCAAATGTGTATCACTCACAGAAGTTGAGGAACGTCAATTTTCTTGTGGTTCTTCAGCAAGTGATTGGTTCTGTATTAGATGCTTACTGCCTCCTTTGAACGATTCCTATTTCGAAGATACTCTGCAGTCAGTAAACCAAGATAATTCTGGATTTGAATTTCCCGCCGCAACTGGAGTTACTCAACTGAAGCGATTAAATGGGCTAAAAATGGTACATCTGAATATTAGAAGCTTGATTAAGAACTTTGAAGAACTTCGTCAGTTTATTCATATGAACAATTTAGATATCATTACTTTGTCGGAAACCTGGTTAGACTCATCTGTCTCGAATGAAGAACTTGGGATTGATAATTTTCGCTTGGAGCGGAATGACAGAAATAGAAATGGTGGTGGGACTGCAATGTATTTGCATGACCGATTCACGTACGAGCGCTTGGAATTACCGACAGACTTCAGTGACCTAGAGATGGTTCTGTGTACCTTAAAACTTCCACAAACTCGACCTCTTCTGGTCGGTAGTATTTATCGACCTCCAGACAACTCCGGCTTTTATCGTCTAATGTTGGACTGTTTGGATTTTTTGAACTTTGAGAACACTGAAGCGTATCTACTTGGTGATTTTAATTGCAATATTAAATCTCCAAAAGGAAAGGAGTTTGTTAAGCTTATGAATGACTTTGGTTTAACCCAATTGATTACTGATCCTACTCGTGTGACTTCTACTTCCTCTACTACAATCGATATGATTTTCACGAACTCAAGCCATCGTATAACAGATTCTGGGATCGTTGAACTTTCCTTAAGCGACCATTATATGATTTATTGCAACAGAACTTGCAAATTACCCAAAGCTAAGCCAAAGGTGATTAATGTCCGCAGTTTTAAGAATTTCGATCCAGATGATTTTATAGCTGATCTCCAAAACCAGCCGTGGGACACTGTGTATTTATTTGACAGCCCTGACGATGCCTGGTTTGCCACAGAAGTGTTTCTGAGAGATGTTGGTAATAAACATGCCCCAACGCATACTCTTCGAGTTCGAGGATCCCAGCCCCCTTGGATGTCGGATGAAATCAGACAATCTATGAAGAGTCGCGACGTGATGAAGCGCAGAGCCGTTAAGTCCAAATTAGATCAGGATTGGTGCTCTTACAGGACTCTCAGAAACAAAGTAACCCGGCTGATCGAAACTGCCAAGAGAAGTTATTATAACGAGTTGTTAACCGAAAATGCTAATGACGCCTCTAAGTTATGGTCTGCAATCAGAAAACTCATACCTAAAAAGAACAAGGTTGCTATGCATGAACTTAACATTGACGGAAAAAGCATTTCTGACAACACTGGGATGGCAAACTGTTTTAATAACTTTTTTACATCTGTGGGTGCACGCCTAAGGAACGCCTTGCCTACTCTACGAGTGCGCAATCATACATCTTGCGTGACGACGGATTCAGTTACAGCTTTTAAGTTTAAGGACATACCAATCAGCTTTGTACAGAAAGAACTTTCATCCCTTCGTGTAAAGAAATCTTCTGGTATCAAGGACATCCATACTCGAATGCTTAAAACTGGGGCTACTGTTCTAGCTTCTCCCTTGGCTCACATCTTCAATTTGTCATTACGAACAAATAAAGTACCCACTTCATGGAAGTCTGCAACTGTTACTCCACTTCACAAGGCTGGTTCGTTCTCTGACCCAAATAACTTTAGACCAATATCTGTGCTTCCTGTTGTGATGAAGATTTTTGAGCGTGCTGTACATAAACAACTTTACGAGCATCTAACAACAAACAAGCTGCTTTCCACACATCAATCTGGGTTTAGACCTGGTCATTCTACTGGTACTGCCCTCCTGGATGTCTCTGATTTTATACTGAAGAACATAGATGAAGGAAATCTTATCGGAGCTGTATTTCTGGACTTGAGCAAGGCATTCGATATGATCAACCATGATATTCTGAAAGTGAAGCTTAGCAAAGTTGGCATAAACGGGAAAGCATTAGATTGGTTTGACGATTACCTAAGTAACAGATCTCAGACAGTAACTATTAATGGTACACTGTCCGACACTATGGATATATCACTAGGGGTCCCACAGGGTTCGGTCCTTGGACCTCTATTATTTATCATTTTTATTAATGACCTTCCTCTGAGTATTCAACGCAGTAAAGTAGTTTTATATGCAGATGATACAGCTATATTCTTTGCTCACAAGGATATACAGCTAATTGAATCCGTCTTACAAGCTGAACTTGACAATCTTAATACCTGGTTTAGTGCTAATGATCTCATCGTAAATTGTAAGAAAACTAACGTAATGCTTCTTGGGACTAGCCAGCGGCTAGCACGATCCAAAAAGCCATGTTTATCTTCGTCGGGAGTCATACTCCAACATTCAGAGTCCGTTAAATATTTAGGTTTATGTTTTGATTCTAAGCTTAACTGGCACGAACACATCGATGCATTATCAGCTAGAGTATCATGCAGATTAGGGCTCCTTAGGAGAATCAGGAAATATGTTAGTGTAGACACCTGTAAACATCTTCATTGTACACTAGTCCAACCATTATTAGAATATTGTGACATCATCTGGTCTAATGCTGATCAGACAAGTCTTAATAGACTCCTTAGGCTGCAAAAGAGAGCAGCACGCATAATATTGATGAAGAAGACACGCGAGGAACGTACAGTGAATCTATTTAGAGAGCTAGGCTGGGTTCCATTAAACCAGCGTTGGGACTTCCATAAATGTCTCACCGTTTTTAAATGTTTAAATAATTTATGTCCACCGTATCTCCAAAATCTATTTCACCGTAATTCTGATGTACATAATTATAATACTAGAAACCGTAATAACATCCATTTAGTCAAAATTTCATCTAATTCTGGCTATAGATCATTTACTTTCTCTGCAGCTAAACTCTTTAATAGTCTAGACAGCTATATAAAGAATGCTCCAACTATCAAGAGTTTTGTAAATAACTACTGGAATAACCCTATCTGTAATTAGTTAATGCTGCTACTACATGTATAGTACATCAAGTATATTTTAAATTAGGGTAATTACTATCAAGTATATTTTAATCAGTGTAATTACCATCTATGTGAATACTTATATTAGCGTAATTATTATATATTATCAATTATTGTAAACTTATTTTAGTTTTTAAACACAGCTTCAATGGAAATCAGTGTAAACTGTTTGAATTCTGTGTATAATAAAGTTTATTATTATTATTATTATTCAAACGAATTTCAAAAAGTACTCGTTGGGTGCCCTTGCTCTTTATCACAAGCTGCCCATATGACGCTTACATAATTCATTACTGGTCGGATCATGGCGTTATAAAAAATACCAAACTCGTTGCATGGCACTACACAACACACGCTATGACGTAGCTAGCGTCTAATACGCATGCTCACATCTTATTACCGGTAGAGTGGCAACCATGTACAGCTGTTTCGTCCTTGTTAGGACTCATCAGCATGGCATAGCCCCCAAGACCATCAGCCTCACTTTAGATCATAGGCCTCAGAATCTGGTTACTCTAGCGGCGAGCTCGAAAGCTGCTTTAAACCCCAGCCACCACGCTACACGTGTGGGAGCTAGAGATGTGAACAAGCGCAATAGCAATGTGGATCTCTCCGAAGAGGATCAAGTAGTGCAAAATGGAAATGGCACGGCCAAATCCGAAATTATAATACCAAACTCGTTGCATGGCACTACACAACACACGCTATGACGTAGCTAGCGTCTAATACGCATGCTCACATCTTATTACCGGTAGAGTGGCAACCATGTACAGCTGTTTCGTCCTTGTTAGGACTCATCAGCATGGCATAGCCCCCAAGACCATCAGCCTCACTTTAGATCATAGGCCTCAGAATCTGGTTACTCTAGCGGCGAGCTCGAAAGCTGCTTTAAAGAATTATTTGTGGCAAAGGTAAATATGACCTTATTTTTCTTAGTAATGCTATGCGTTGGGAAAGTTTCTTACAGAGTTTGTCTACGTGATCGTTAAATGACAAATGACTATCAATCACCAGACCTAATAGATCGTTTTCACGTGACGTCATCAAAATTCTAAAATCTAAACGAAATGATCTATAACTCTGCTCTTTTAATATGATTTAGGTATCGGTATACTCAGTATTCTTGTGAAATTTTACGTCGATACGGTGAGTCGTTATTGAGTTAGAGTATTTTGAATTTTGTGACAGCCCAGCTCAGCGTGTTTCTTAAATGTCATGGAAATCCATATATTTCTGCCAATTTAAAATGTTAGAATTGATTTAACGTTAAAAGTGATATCTAAACTGTTTTTAAGTGAATGCTAATCATATTGCTGGGAAAAACAGCTTTATTTGTAGAGTACGTTTTCGGCCGCCATCTTGGTGTACCAAAGAGGTACACCAACATGGCCGCCGCATACAAATTACACTAAATTGTTTGAATATTTTTTGTCCGACAGCTCAGTTAGGAAGTACTCTAATGCTCCAAAATTTCGGTCATTTACATATTTTTATCTGCTCTATACACACCATTAAAAATATTTTACTAATATCAGTCTTTTCTTGAGGGAATTTTTTTTGTGACGTCAGTGAAAACGATCTATAGGGTAGCACTAGTAATGTTTGCAAACTTCTTTCCATTAACTGTAATATCCGGATGTTCTTCAATCCTAGAGGCAAGCCGTTTACCGGTAGTCAACAAGACTTTCGTTTTATCCTCATTAAGGGGAAGTTTATTAGCCGATGCCCACAGTTGGACTTTAGCAACAGATGTGTTAAGTGCCCTTTCGAGGTGCCCTTTACGATCACTGAGTCATGAAAGATATAAAATCTGCATGGGATTTCTTCACAAAGCAATATGATTGACGTACTGTTTGTACCAACCGCAGTCTAGCAGGTTCAAATGTTTCTTGGCCACTCCGCTTTCATCCTCCATGCAAGCTGTTTTAAAATTGACTGTTGTCTCTGCAAGACGTCTTTTGTCGGTGTAATACTGCACTGAGTAGAGAACAACTGTTCTATTTCAGAAGAGCAAAATAAATGCCTAAATACCTGCTCCAGATTCAATAACACACGTGGGACTGAACGAACCACTTATCTTGTCGGACCTCATTCAAATCACGGAAACACATTCAGATAACAGAAGCAGAAAAACGTTGTGGTTGGTCACGAAAAAGCAGCGAAGCACGGACTGAGATGAATCGAGAAAATAATACAGGGAAATAATAATATACATTTGTACACATGCAGGGAATAACATATTTACAAATAACTATGATTTTTCACAAAACTGTCTCTTTAGAAGACATACCAAGATTCCGACCGGTCGAACTTTGCAGAGTGTCAAAAAATGATCGCTCGAAATCCGTCTCCCAGCAAATACGACATAGCAGCTCTTCGGTTTCATTAAGACTTACTGGTGCGTTTGAGTTATGAAATTGGTTGAAGATAACCGGTTCATTAAACTCATCCACGTTGCTACCCGGTTCGATATTATTATCTGTTTTAACTGCACTCATTAAATCACGAGGTTTTAAAATCAGGGACTTTCTGTCGCGGTAGTTGTCATGTTCGCTCGCTAAGGAGAAGCTTACGGATATCTTGCTATTTTCATGATTTACGCTTCTAGATCTACTTTCCCCCTCGTTACCAGAAACAGCGGAAGTTGCACCGTTTCTTAAGGCATGGTCGTTTGTGGTAGTGCTCTTTTCTAGCCAATCTTTTCCTTTGATGGTACGCGCCAAATCCACTGTAAACCGTCCGCGACTCTGTTCCCTTTGGTATGTTTTCCCGCACTGACACTTAATAATACTCACAAATGCTTTTCTGAATTTCTCATTGCATGCACCGTATATCCCAGCGTTGAGTACCGAGTTCGTATAGGTGAACGCGCGGCAAACGAAAGCCACCACATCAAAATTATTGAGAAGAGATTCCGACTGATTCCCAAAATCAACCCACAGCCATAGCACTTGATTTGGAAGCATGAAAATAAGACAGATGAGAACAATTAAAAGAAACATTTTAAAAGTCTTTTGATTCTGCTCCCGTCGTCTCTGGATTGACAGCTGTCTGCTATCTGGACTCCCCCCATTAGAACAACTGTCACCCCGTTTACTTTTTGATTCTATAAATGTCTCCTTGTCCTGTTTACCAGACAGTAGATTTGCCTCCTTCATACTCTTGTGTACTGCCATCCCCAGACGAACATATATGAAAATCACAATAGGAAGGGGTACCCCATACTGAATACCAAACAGAAAAACCGTATACACCTTCCTGTACAGCAGAGCAGGCCATTTCTCGACACACTGAGGTCCGTTACCGTTACCCGACACGTACTCCAGGAAGATCATGTACGGCAGTACGGCCAGCATGGCTATCAAGTACACGATAGTTATGATAGCATAAAACCTCTTCTTTGTGATCCTGTATCTGATGTTGAGTGGGTATAGCAATGCCCCGTATCTATCTCCCGAGATAGCTAGTAATGTAAATACGGCGGAGACCGTCGAGAACGTCGCTAGCGGCCAAAGGATTTTACACATAGCTCCCCCATAAGGCCAGTAGCCAAGCTCTTCGGCTGGGATATCAAAGGGAATGCTGGTAATGGTACTCACCAAGTCACAGGCTGCAAGGTTGGCGATAAACATGTTCGGTACTGTCTTCATTCTTTTGAATAACAGAACGGATAATATCACCAATGAGTTCCCTGTTACACTGAAGACAAATATCAATAAGTAAATGCTCAGCTTTGCGGCTCGTAGTTCCACTGACGCCGGCACTGTGGTATTTTCCATTTCCCCAGGATCCATCACTGTTCTTGTTTCTTCTGTTTGTGATGTGATGCTTGAATTATTCATCGTTAGAATTCACAAACGGACTTGACGTTCAAGAAGTTATTCCTCACTTGGTAGAAAGTATATAGTAACCGTTCAGGTTGCTGATGCAATCTGGCAAATCTAAAGTTGACGAGAGATAAGTTTGGTGTTAGTTTAGCACAATTATAACGTTTCAAGATTACATGATGATCGATTAAACATATTTAAAAAAATCGGAATTCTACAAAATAAGGAATTATTTTCACCTTTAAAAATCAATATTCAGCACTCTCCAGGTAACTTAAGGCAATGCATGGAACGGCCAAGCCTTTAGTATCAATAATATTTTTGCCCAGTGAGTCAAAAATCAGTACTCAACCGATGTAAGAGATCTAGCACTGCGCTAAATCAGTGAAAGCGTAACAAAGCAGTCTACAATAAACTTGAGAAACGGCAAAGAACCGTGGACGAAAATCCTGCTGGTTGCTACATTGGATCTAAGGCATATCTAATCAGCCAAAATAAAAATGAATACGAAGTCCAAGGACTACGGCAAAGCTGACACAACGTTTCAATATGGTATGAATGAAACATGAACGTGATGAAACATAACTTGCTTATCTCTTATACTATATTTTAGGCTACGTCACTTCCCGTTTCCGCAATTTCTATTGCGAAATTTACCACATTTATATATCTTCTTACTATTTAGAGCTCTTCACTTGTAACATCTAGTACCTGAAGAAGACTGGTTTGGCCAGCCGAAATATTGTAATATTCAATATAAAATCCTACGTTGTGTTCAGCTTTGCCGTAGTCCTTGGACTTCGTATTCAGTCTACAATGTATCTTGTAAACACTAGGTTTAGTTTACGATATAACTCATAGAAATCGAAGGTCATGATCATATTCAGGAAAGTTTGTCTATCGAAATAAAGTTGTATGGGTGGGCCCCAACCGACGGCTTAATTATAATCCCCCAGACAGACAGACATCCTTTTTTTATTGGACAATATTGTACAAAGTTCCAATAATAATAATATTTTTAGGGTGCAAAACAATAAAAATAACGACAGTGCTAATACCGTATTTGTTGAGTGGAAAAGGGCATCACTTATTCAGAGCTTGTGCCATAACGCCCAGACAGTCGTGAATATTTTTTCCCGCTAAACTGTATTTCTCTTCAGTCATCTCAGGGTGAACGGTGGCTCGTGGGTATTGTGACGTCCCAAGTGGACATCATAGAGATTCGATCTTTTCAACGGGATGTTTTTGGCCGATCATTGAGGTTTTTTGAACTATATATTTCCTGATATTGAGCCGAATAGTAAACACAAAACAGAATTCGATTCCAATATACATAATATTTTCGAAGATGATGTGCTTCTTTCGAAAATGCGAAAATTATCAAAACGAGACGTACATTTAGGTCTTTTTAAAAATGCTGCTATAGATTGACGAACCAATGATGCAAATTTGCATCTCAACGGTATCGAAAGCATCTAGCGCGGAAAAACTCTGGTATGTATATAATGTCCAAATGTTTTCATCGAACGGCTAGTCCAGCAAAGAGGATCAATAAAAAATGATTCCCATTCTTGTCCACGGTAGTAGTTATAAAATTGAATAAAATGTGAACAAGAGCAACTCAGGACTGTTATTAAAAAATATATAAAACGTTTCGGTCTTCGGCCTTCATCAGTCATATAAACGATACAAAGCTTAAAAATACATGCCAAGTTACAAGGTAGAGCTAAGTCTTAAAAATAACAAAATAGTTTTACAAGGTATTGTCATCCTAAGTAGCAATTTTTTTAGCTATTATATTATATTGGATGCGGCTACAGGGCTATGTAAATAGTTGTACAATCCAGTATTTATTGTGCAATCCAATATATATATATATTGCGATATATAACTTTTTTACATGTTAATATAGATAAGTGAAAATCAGTCTGTTCAGTATAGCTGTTCAGTTTATGTTTCAAATATTTTTTTCAGTGGACTAATAAAAGCACAAAAAAGAAGAAAGTATGAAAGAAATATCGAGAAAATAAATACATTGAATAAATAATAGAAGAAAGTAATTGAAAAGCATATCAATTATGGTCGGTGAATGTTTATTTTGTGGCTGTGTGAGGAATCTGGAGAAGGAATTCAGAAATGCTAACTTTTCAATTACTTTCTTCTATTATTTATTCAATGTATTTAAAATCTTTCCGAAACCAGAAGTCTCGTTCAAGTTCCTTTTGTAGATTAGAATTCGAGAAATGAGAAACAACTTAACAGAGCCCACGAGACAGTGAGTCAGTGTATATCAGTTTCAATTTGCCATTTCTTACCTTTGCTTTGCCTCAAGAAAAAACTGCCGGAGAACTCCTTCCTCTAGCAAGGGTTTATCTCTCTTTATAGTAGATAAATTAAACAAGAGATATTAATTTCAGTTGAAACTGGCTAACCTAAGGAAGTATTACAGCGCTGTCGACGAAACCACTCCTTTATAATTCACTTGATGTGGTTATTTGTAACAATTGTAGTTGATTACAAGCTGTGGTTCAGTGGCTGCATATAAAGTGCCTCATTATCTGAAGTGTCATGGTGGGAACTCTCAATCGGCTTGCATTTTACTGAACTAACAATCAATCTTATATATTGTTGACTCATTTCGGATCTCTGAGTCCAATTTAAAACATTTTTGTTTGCCTTATACAGAAAGTGTTAATGACCTCAGTTCCTATGATTACTCGGCTTAGAGTTCTCACAAAAGGCTGCTTAAGAACTCTTAGTTATCATTTACGGTGCGAAAACATTTTTAATGAGTAAAGAAAGGCGAGAATGAAACATCCCGCCTGCATAGTAAAGATACTGGCTAGCCGACAGAGCATATAGCAGTGACATAACACTAATTAATTACGACCAGGGACTAAATGTCATTGGCTAGACTGAGTCCATATGAACTTCAACTTCTGCTTGCGCAAACTATTATCCTATTACTCGATCGGCTCAGAGTTCTCACAAAAGGCTAGTTAAGAACTCTTAGTTAACAGAGTTAAATCACTTACAGTGCGAAAACAAGTTGACTGGCACGGAAAGGCGAGAATGCCATCCTTCACTGCACGGCAAAGGATATCCAGGCAGAGCATATATAGCGGGACATAACGCTAATCACTTAAAAATCCAACCATTTGCAGACTTTGAAGAAGTAATATATCAAAAACGAGATCTATAGTGTTTTACCAGGGGATCCAAACACCGACACGAGGCCATTTTATTGTTTCGAGATCTTTGGATCCCCTGGTGAAACACGAAGATCGATTTTTCGATATTACTTCTCCGACACGAAAACAATACCTGTATTCATCAATCATTAGGAAGTATTGTTTGCCTGGTATTTTGTAACATACAATTATAGACCAGAAAGGTTGCGATTGTTATTTTTCCACGGTGGTTTCAACCATAGTTAATAGAGTGGAATGGTTATGAAACCCAGCGACCTTCTTTGTTATATGTCTTTGTTAGCTTTTTTCAACCACTACCCTGCACAAAACACAATATAAATTCCAATGTGTTAATCAATCAGCCAATAGAAACGTGTGAGTTCAGTCGTTCAGGGGACGCTAATGAACTATGACCCTGCACAATCTTTTGTCTTGCCCCCTTCCAACATAAATCGCAGCGCCTTTGTTAGCCACTTTGAAGTTTGCCGGGTTTCATAACCATTCCACTCTATTAACTATGTTTCAACAAACGACCTGATAGTGTAATGGACAAGAAAGACCGGGACTAGGAGTCGGGAGCTGCCATTAGGACGATGGCTGGAGCCACACTCCCGACAACGATTTTATTTCCATCCTTTTCGTCAGAGTATGACGATACAGTCATACTCCATACGAGGAAAGGAAGTGTAATTTTTGCAATTTGAATGTAATTGGCGATGAGTACCATTATTTGATGAAATGCTCTAGTAAGGAATTTGAAGAACGGAGGGTCATATTTTTAAGAAGTTTATTTGATTATAACGAATCTTTCCGTTTATTTAATTCAAATAATATTTTTATATATATTATGAATATGGGTGATGTTTCTATTCTACGTCTAGTCGCAGAATATTGTTATAGTGTCCTAGAAATGTTTAGTTTTAGAAATTCTTGAGGCATAAGTCTATTTTAGTGTAAGAGAAATATGTGTATTTCTATTTTGTGATTTGACATTTTGTGTTAGCTGCATTAGTATTGTATTTTATGTTTGTATTTCTAAGGTACCATTTATTGGTGTGAAAGGAATAAAGATTATTAGGTCACATGCATGATTCTTGATGAGTGACTGAGATCACTAGTGATTTGGATCATATTTCCAAGCCACTAGTGATGTTCCTCTGGAGTTTCATTGGGTATCGCTGGACACTGATGCACCTGGACAAAATGGGATGACCCGATTGGCAGCTGAACTCATTAAGTATTAATGAGTTTGGGATAAAAAAAAGTAAAAATGTAAAACAATGTCGGTACACATGTCTGTTTGATCAGTTTCTATGGTTGTTTAATGTCCCGGTAAAAAGTCAGTTTTTACAGTACGAGCATTTCACGCCGACATCATTTTACAGTCGTTCTGATAAAATGTACATCAAAAGTAGTAGTAAATTTAAATAATTTTATAAAGTCTATACACAATTTTACAAAAAAATATATAAAAACGTATTTTATACTTTAAGCATGTTTGTATATATGTGTCTGTAAATTTGTACAATTTACAGAATGTTCACATAGTTCTACACAGTCTGTAAATGTTTGGATTTTTCCAGTGAATTACGACCAGGTGCTGAATACGTTGCTCAAGAAGCCCCTATCAACCTCAACTTCTGTTTGCGCTAACACTGTTATCCGATTTAATAAACTGGGACCGAAAACCTGACATTATGGGATGCTCTTTATTTCATTGTTAGTTGTCCATAGGTATTGTCCTGGGCTCGGCCTAGACACAAATATCCGGATATTTTTTTAGATATATAGAAGGTTGTAGGATATTTAGAAAAATTCTAGATATTTAAGAAAAAAGATATTTTGGGAGATATTTAGAATTTTCTTATAGGTTTTATGCTTATTTTCTGTGTTTTATAACATTTGAAACTGTTTCACTCAATTTAGTGCCAACAATAAGACAGTAATCCGATCAGCGGTTTCCCCTTGAATAACGTTTTCCATAATTATATCTTATGGTAGCCTGAGTACTGAACAAGATGGCAGATGCCGAGGAGCCTGAAGTTGAAGCTGCCGAGTCGTTTAACAATCGTTAGCTATGAAACTTTTGTTCTTATTGGGTCAAAATTAGTCAAAATTCTGATATTTATAAGAAATATAACAACACATTTAGAAATGTTTTCGAGATTCTTGGGAATTTTTTCGAGATATTTAGAAAAAAAATTGGGAGTTTCCGGAATCATATTTAGGCGACTTTACGTGATATTTGTGTCTAGGCCTATTAACTGGGCCCGGTTGTTCGAAGCCCGATTAAGCTAAGCCAGGATTAAGGGCAATCTTTAGTTTGATTTGTTAACTTGTGAACCACAGTATTTGAGGTTGAAAACTTATTCATAGAGGAGAAACAACAAGTACTTTTCTACTAGTCTTGCTAGATTTGGAAACAAATACATTGTACAGCTGAGAGAACCAAAACCATGGGTTCAGTAAGACTTAATCCAGGATTAGCGCTAATCGGGCTTCCAACAACTGGCCCTGAATTTCGGTTTGCTACTTTTTTAGTGTCAATTGGTCAATCAGTGTTAGAAATATCCAAATTAGTAAAAAATAATCCCACAACATTTTAGGAGATTTTACCGCTAAAATCAGTATTGGAGGCCGTTCTATATTCAGCGGAAGTGATGTCATACGCACAACACGAGAACCAGCGTGGCTACGTTTTTATGCACACTATTTCACGCGAACCTCGCAAGGATAAATATAACTTTCTTCTTGTTGATGAGAAGACGTTTTTAGTAGAAATATGCCTCCAATGCGTTTTGTTGTGCAGTAGAGCGTTGCGCGTATGGCATCAATCCCGCTGAATAAAGGAACGCGGACCTCAATAATGGAAGACGTTTAGATTCAATACTGGCGGAATTAAAAGAATAAGACTTCTTATCTTTCGTCGTATCGAACTACGGTTTGGACTGGTGATACTAATTATAGCAACTCTACTTTCTGAATATGCCAAAAATTGATATGTGAAAATTGGCGTTGTGGTACTTTAAGCCTCGTGTTCTCGTTGCCACACGAGAGCATTTTCACATAAATGTTTCTGTCATGACTATTCAAATACAATCTTGCATCCTTAGTATTTAAGCAAAATAGTAATCTACTACCGCAGCATTTTGATACCACGTGGTCAAGACGACCATATAGTTACCAACCTTAGGGACAAAGAAAGGCTTGTACTGCCGGCCAAACATCTTACATGCATTGTGGAATAATGCTACATGTATATCTTGTTCTGAGAAGTCTGTCTACATTTATATATAGGTTATATATTTGATATAATATTATATTAGTAATAGTAGTAATATATCAGCTTTGGCCGGGTTCAACTTATCGTGCCTAAATGATTTTGATTTGATTTGATTTGATTTGTTAAAGATACGCAAACAATGGTTAATCAAATTGGATGCCAGTTAGACTATGTAATGAGTCTGTTTTTAGTTCTCTCGATCGAATTAGTTTCTCACAAAAACATGTCCCACATCGAAGAGACAGTCGGTGTATGCAATAAGAGAGCAGAGCGTAGCGTGCAGAAAAATAGGTCCCACATGGAAGAGATGATATGTACATAATAAGAGAACAGATGTACTTCGACATTTAAACCGGCCCGGGATAGGGGAAGTGAGTGATCTTTCGTGAGACCTCCTCATACTAACGCTAGCATGTTAGTATCCTGTATCATTCCGTACAGGATTCTAGTTGGCTGAAAGTTAGTAGTCTGTATCATTTGATACAGAATACTAAAAGCTTATTAGTATTCTGTATCATTGATACAGAAGACTAGAATTTTGTATGGGTTTACAGTCTATCCACGTGACCCGAATGCTGGTTCTGGATTGGCTAGTACCTTATGAATTATTAATGATACTATAAGTGGAATGAATGTATTATATGAAATTTTTTGAATATTAATATTAATATTACTGTAAATTAAAGATGTTCACCTGACCTATTGGGCCACGTATCATACTAACACGAATACATTTTCAAAAGTTAGCTTCAGTTTTTCATTGCACTATATATAAACGGAAATTATTGCATTCACACGATCGTTTTTAAGTCGGTTTACCCGTTCACACGAGAACGATACAAACGACTAACATGCTTTCGACCTTACACTGCACATGTCTGGAAAGCTATCACATGACCAATCGTTTTCAAAAGTTTGCGTTTTCAATTAATTCTACCGTCCACATGTACCGATACTTTTGCGTTTTCAAATCTTTCCAGTTTTCGTGTGGATCGAAGATGAAAACGTAACAAACTGTTTGCATTTTCTAATGAAGATATATCTTTCTGGACAGGATCTTAGTTCTGTCGATCATTTTTTGCTCCGGTGAACTTTCAGATACCGTATAATTAATTAAATCAGTCGCTAAAACTTTGACACAGAGAACGTTAATCTGAGGGAATTAACCCTTCTAACGTTGATTTCAAGTCACTTGGGATCGATTCTTTCTGCTTCAAATGTCTAGAGTAATTTCAAGTCTGTTGAGGAATTCAGTTTTTAATGCTTCAGCGGTCTCTTCAGAGAAAGTACAATGGGTGACTAGTTCCTGTAAAACCTAGTGTTGAGTCTGCGACGGCGCCGTAAACGCAAAGAACAGAACTTTATTTTCAAATTAGGCACTTTGCACCTAACGGCATTAATGAGGGTCTGAATGGGGTTAACTGACTACTGACAAACGGCCTTAAAAACAACTGACAACTGACAAAATGACGATATTTTTACTGACAACCGAAAAATAACTGACAACTGACAAATTTGATTTTTCTGGGTCGAACATTGTAAATGTTCTCTAGTAATGATTAACTAGGGCTAACTGACAACTGTCAAATGGCCAAAATTTTAATTGACAACTGACACGTAGACCCCCCCATTCAGACCCTAATTAATGAATGCTTTTCGTTGACTTCATTAATTTTCATAATTCGCGTATTCATTCATACTTAGATCAGCATATTTCATTACTTTATTCATCGAACTCTCTATTGGATTGCGCCGGCTATTAGCATTTCTATTATTGCCGCAATTTTCTTTGATCCGAGTAACATGTGATTGTACACTTTGATCCGAGTACATGTTTCCTCAGCGGTAATCATGCACTTACACTATAATCCGTTTCCCCACCCACAATTCCCTCTTTTGCTAGCTCTGACGTTGGACTAGCGCTCGAAACGTCAGCTGCTACTCGCTCCCCACGGCGGTTAGCATACCTTAATCGACTTTTAGTTGATCCGGCACCAGTGTCGAGAGAAGGTAAACGAAGCGGGAATCAAGTTAAACTCAAACAACAGCAGGGGCATTCCCTGGCATTTTTGAGCGTTAAGCCCGAAAGTGAAACAAAGTAAATTTGCTCCAGGAGTACTGAAAAACGTACTGGAATTGAAGAAAATATTTTAAGCCCGTTAAGCTCGAGTTTACAAATAACAACTGGAAATTTGGAAACAGAAACATAAGCAGTTACTCCTCCGCTTGTTCACTCACTCACTCACTCCCGCCGCCACGAGGAGCCGCAAGCCCTAAAAAATTGGACCGTATATTAATTGGATTAAATTTTCAGAGTAGATTTCGCGATGATGGATAATATGTGCATAAAAAGAAACCGCTCCTTTAGTCACACACATTGGGTGTTTAATCCGTAAGTGTTAGCAATATTGTTTTGAAAGAAAGAATTACACGGCTGATACTGAACCACAATAGTTGTTGAAAGATTGAAACTAGCTGCCACTGACGCGGAACTTCACTCAGAAACAAAAAAAACGTCCGAGATTGTTTGCTGTATTAAAAACAGAAAAATGTAATCCGTTGTGAATAAAAGTAAAGTTTTGGAAATGAAGTTGGGTTTGAAGCGCATAGTTTATTTAACGGGAGGTGACAACTCTAAGAAGGGTTGTTTGAGCAGTACCATGTTAGGTTCCCGGAATTTTTTTTTGCACTTCTCCCGAAACAGCTCTTCTTAGGGGCCGACCATTTAACTCTTGACTGAAGCGTTTTGGAAGGAAAAAAATACAACAACAAATAAAGAGAAAAAAAATCCTGCACAATTCTTCAGGCGAAAAAAAAATGTTACAAAATTATTCAATCCCTCAAAGAGAGAGTTTGCGCTTTACAGAGTTCCAGCAAAATAGAACCTGTTCATAGTCTAGTATTAAAACTATGTATTAGCTGTGGGGCGCTAGCGGTATATGCTGTGCCCGCTTTCATATTAAGCCCATGGGGTGCCTAGTTTGTTTTTAGGGCTTCCAGACAGGGGCTTTTTGGAAGGGAGAGGAGGAGGGGAGGATTATAAACTCATTGACAGCCTAAGATCAGAGACATTGTTCTCTTTTAAAATAACACTAAACTTTATTGAACATGTCTGTTTTTCTTGTGTGAAAAACTACAACAATCTGGATACCAGCCTGCGAGCTGAATGGGCCACCCTGCTAAAATAAAGCATACTATCCATCCATCCATCCATCTATCTATCTAGTTTATAGCATTCGGTCAATCAGTGGAGAAAGCCATAAAGCCATCACTTTTCAATGAAATAGCTATACTGGAATTTTGCTGTGGCTATACATTTTTTTAAATATTCAATGCGCTATTGGCACGAGAAGGAACACATCCAAAATAAAAATGTTTACCAACATATAAAAGCATTCGGAGTATTGCAAACCCAACTGAAAAATGTGAAGAAAAAAAAATCCTACAGAAGGAAGTGTGGTCGAAAAAATATCCTGCATACCAATGAGACGCGAAAAAAAAATCTGGGACATCAGGTCTCCGAAAAAAAATATTCATGCTGACCGGAAAACACCCACCCCCCGCCTCAAGAGTTAAATGGTCGGCCCCTTAGTGTTTTCACACCCCCCCCCCCCCCCCGTTATTTATATGGATCAAATTCCTAGTTTTGACCTCAGGAGCGCGGGTTCGGAATTATATATTCAGTTCGAATGAAAGCTCCCCGAATCTTAGTCCAAGTGCACAGCTCGCTTCTCGATTGGTACGTCGTTAACGAACAGTTATTCGGCCCAAGATATCACAAATTTTGGGAAATCACGTTCTTTAATAATTTGTTCCCACATGAGCTGCAACAGATTGATCTTTGCGATTTGCATACAGCGAATGGACAATGGAAGAGTCCTGTCTGTTTTGGTCCAAAAAGCCGAACTACAACTCTCGCAGAGTTTTAGTGGTTTCCACCCGTGGACTTTGCGGAGGGCTGCTTAGAAGAAAGGAATTGGGAGAGGACAGCTATCTGGCAACAGATGCGTTGAAAAGAATTGGTGCTGCGATCAATGTTCACTGTACAATCACTGGCGCCTTCCCCGCGAACATGGCGCCCATTTCGCCGGGGGCCCACGAAGCTTGTCCAGGAGTAAACTGACGCCAAGAAAAATATCAGCCAACTCAAGATCCGACTTAGGCAGCTTGATTCCACCATCGGTATCACAATTCCTACTGGCGGCCTAGACAAATCTCCAAAGGCCAAGTCGCCTAAGCATAAGAAGCTAAAACTTCGGGCAAAATTAGCGCGGGAGGAGAATTGCTTCACATTTTAGAAGGCGTATGCGACAAGAATACATCTAATGTGGCTTCCGTTCTCAAGTAGTGTATACCTGTGGCTTTTTCATTGCAACATAATCGTTAAAATCTTTATTATTCAGTATTTTGTACCTTAGAATATCGCCAATTATGTGCCCTCCTGGGTAGAATATACCTGAGGGTTACAGTCAAGTCACTTGGGTAGTGTATACCTGTGGCTTTGTCATTGCAACATAATCGTTAAAATCTTTATTATTCAGTATTTTGTACCATAGAATATCGCCAATTATGTGCCCTCCTGGGTAGATTATACCTGAGGGTTACAGTCAAGTCACTTGGGTAGTGTATACCTGTGGCTTTGTCATTGCAACATAATCGTTAAAATCTTTATTATTCAGTATTTTGTACCATAGAATATCGCCAATTATGTGCCCTCCTGGGTAGAATACCTGAGGGTTACAGTCAAGTCACTTGGGTAGTGTATACCTGTGGCTTTGTCATTGCAACATAATCGTTAAAATCTTTATTATTCAGTATTTTGTACCATAGAATATCGCCAATTATGTGCCCTCCTGGGTAGAATATACCTGAGGGTCACAGTCAAGTCACTTGGGTAGTGTATACATGTGGCTTTTTCATTGCAACATAATCGTAAAAATCTTTATTATTCAGTATTTTGTACCATAGAATATCGCCAATTATGTGCCCTCCTGGTCACTTGGGTAGTGTATAACTGTGGCTTTTTCTGTATGTTTCTGTAGAGATCTTTTTGTTGCAAAGGCTTAAAAGCAAACGGGACATTTTACCTCGAATGCGGGCATGCTTCCCGTCTGACTGCTTATAAAAAAACATCCGGTGGGGCTTGCTCAAAATTAGTCTACTAGCTTAAATTGCATCATCCTAGAACTATTTCTGATTTCCTGTCTTTGGTATATTAGCTTTACCTGGAAAGGTGAGTCAATCAGTAACTG
>JAOWCC010001634.1:36186772-36438302 GCA_030867875.1 Actinernus sp. WN-2022
CAACTACTTGAGCACAGTCAGGATCGTCAAATAATCAGAAGATATTGTACAAAAGCAATACACGGATCATAATCAGCTATTGTACAAAGGCAATACACGGACCATAATCAGATATTGGCAGCTTATAAAGTCATTACGATCAACTGAGAATCAGAATAAACCGAATGGCGATATCATAGAATCTGAAGAGTGGTTTCTTACTTTAAAAAGCTAAATAGTACACCAGGTGATGATTGTAATAATCCTTTTGATCGTGGTATTGAGGGCATTGTATCTGAAATGGAAGTTTTCGCTTCTCATAGAAATGTCATTCTCGATAGACCCTTTACGGTGAGTGAACTCGGTAAACTTAGCGGTAAATTAAATTAAAAAACAATAAAGCGTCGGGATAGACTCGATTAGTAATGAGATAATCAAGTGCGCGATGAAAGTACATCCGGAGTGGTTTGTTAAGTTATTTAATTTTGTTCTTGCTTTAGGCTATTTTCCACGCTGTTGAATAATGGTTTCATTTCGCCAATTTTTAAAGCGGGTGCAATGGATGACCCTAACAATTACAGAGGTATCACTGTTAATAGTTGTGTGGGGAAATTCTTCACATTAGCTCTAAACTCGAGACTACGCATTTTTTAGAAGAAAATGGTATAATTAAACCAAATCAAATAGGATTTCGGAAATCATATAGACTGCGGATCATATCTTTCTCCTTAAAACAATCCTAGATTCATATTTCGATCATGGCAAGAAAAGTATACGCTTGTTTTGTTGACTTAGGAAAGCTTACGATTCAGTATGGAGAAATGGTTTATTTTATAAATTAATGAATATTGGTGTCAGCAAACAGTTTTTGAGTATTATTATTGATATGTATAAGAATATCAAGGCTTGCGTTAAAACGAAATCCGGCTTAACTGATTATTTTCAGTCATTTGTAGGAGTTAAACAGGGTTGCAATTTAAGCCCCAATTTGTTCAATGTTTTTATTAATGATATACCAGATAATGTTGGTAAAGAATGTTCACCAGTATCTGTGCGCAATAAGAAGGTGAACTGTCTTATGTATGCCGATGATCTATTGATCCTATCGGAGAGCAAGGAAGGTCTGCAATGCTGTTTAGATAATTTACATGCCTATACGAAAAAGTGGAAATTATCAGTGAATCTAAGTAAGACTAAGACCATGTTATTTAATAAGTCGGGTCGTAAGATAGATTTGTCGTGCAATTTGGCGGCACCAAAGTGTCGACAACGCCCTCGTACACTTATCTTGGGACAGTATTAACACCTTCGGGATCTTTTCAAGTAAATCAAACTACTTTATACAATAAAGGGTTACGAGTATTGTTTAGCCTTTGACGACGTTTCACCCGCGCGAAGGCACCTCACTAAGATTATTCCTAAAGTTATATAATACGTTGATTTGTCCAATTTTGCTTTATAATTGTGAAATTTGGGGTGCTTATATAAATAATTATAAGTCTTTTTCGAAGTTCAAAAGACGTTGTTCAATAATACAATATCAAGATAGTATGCGATAAACTTAACATTAAGATGTATAAGATGTTACTAGGAGTAAACTCCAAAGCTACTAACTTAGCAGTAAGGGCTGAATTTGGCGCCTTTCCAATACACATTGATATTTACAAGTTAGTTTTACGATATTTCTTTCATTTACTTGAACGTAGCAACAATACCTTGTTATCTAATGCTCTCCAAGTATCTTGTGGACTGCATAAGGATGGAGTTTGGTCGTGGTTTGGATTAATTTTACATTTGTTGAAGTTAGGTGGTTTTGATTTTAGGAAATGCCAACATTTTACCGAGTTTAGAATTTAAATCAATATCCAAGTTAATTGTAAGTAAATTAAAGCAAACATATGCAACTGAATGGAAGGAAGAGAGAGAGAAAATTGTTAATGGATTGAAACCATCTAAGCTAGAGTTATATATGAGCATCAAGAGTGAATACACGCGGGAAGGTTATTTGTTTAGCATTAACGATTTTGAGGCGCGGCGTGCTGTCACTCAATTAAGGATTTCAGCTCATAAATTTCCTGTGAGCGTGGTCGATATTTACAGATTCCACGACCACAACGGTGCTGTAATATTTGTGGATCGAATGAGCTAGGCGATGAATTTCACTATCTCTTCCGATGCACGAACGTACGTTGGTACGAGCACGGAGTGTTTTTATGGACAAATTACTGTCCGTTAATCATCTCTTCTCTTCGTTCAGTTCCGCTACCCTATTTAATTATTTAATGGTTATGAAAGATATAAATGTTATAAAGGTTACTAGTAACTACATTAAGGAGATTTTAAATATTTACAACGAGTTTGTAGTTTAGTTTTTTTCTTTCACTTTGTTGGATACACACCAATGTAAACAAGTTGTTTGTACATGGTGCCAATAAACTATTGATTGATTGATTGATTGATATTGTACAAAGGCAATACACGGATCATAATCAGATATTGTACAAAGGCAATACACGGATCATCCAGTTCGACTTCTTAGGTAACACAGTTGCGCGCATCAACTTTCTTGTCCCTAGGGCATGAAATTTAAACTTGATATAACTTATCGGAATTCCAATGTCTAGTCAGTGGTCGTGTATGCTAACGCCGCGCACTATTTCCGAGCAGATGCTCTCAGCACCGCGCCTAGCAATTACTGGTACCGTACCATCCAGAAAGCCTATATTTGAAGGTGATGCTGCCAATCGCTATCTTTTTGTGTATGCGGGTCTTGACACATGGTTAAATTGTTTTAACAGTGAATCAATTAATAAGCTTACTAATCGGTGTCACTTGAGTTTTAATTTAATAGTAGGGACCCTTAAACAACCAGGAAGGTGACAGGAATCGGCCGGAAGAGTGTTTTATTTCTGCCGAAATTTGGTGCATGGTTTAAGATATACTAGTTCCTTTACTCGTCTTCAATTACTTTTCACATCGAGATCTTCGAAAACTATATATGAAAACTATGAGAGCATAGAGTACCTTCTTACCGTTCGCGTTCTCTTGTAGACGTAATGCACCAGTCAAATCCAGCAGTGCCCATCCTCCCCCCCCCCCCCGGGCCCGGGCCAACTCCCGGGCATTAGACATTCTTGAAAAACAAATTTTATATATCCCACGATGAGGCCAAAGAAATAGGCAAATGCCCCACCCCCGGGCACATCCATAACCTTCCCCGAGTACGAGTATTTTGAATCAGAGTGAAATAAATACGAAATAAATAGGTAGGGATATATAAGGGTATGATAGAGGTACTTCAATATATTTAAAGGAACATAGTATCGATCTTAGTTTACAGATAAGCCTATATTTTTTGCCATCTTATTATTAACATGTTGAATTTGAGCATCCATTGTAAATATTCATCTATATACACACCTAGATATTTAATATATTTATATGAGTGATAGACATTTTGGATATTAAAACCTCCTTAACTCAGCGGCACAGCAATCAAAGCAAGACATATTGTACCATTCTACTATTCACTTGATGTAGAATTTATATCTAAAATAATAAAATATTGTTCATAGGCACTTTAAGTTATAGGAAACTTTATATTCTTTAAATAGGTCAGAAATATAGGAAGGGCCATTAATGTTCTTACATTTATACAATAATAACAGAGATTGGACTCTTCTTCTGTAGTCAGGTGATTGTAGAGAACAGGACTTAAGAACCTGGTCGTAGTCCACACTATTACCTAAACTTAAAAGTGTCTTATTTAGTCCTAATAAGAGCGGGCTGCAATCATGATTCTAAGTGAGGCACGATGTAAACCTTGTATACTGTTAGGTTAAACGCTAGTACCTGATTAGGAATGATTTTCTTTATGCGCCCTAGCACCCCTAGCTTAGCATAAACTTTTGCGATTGTTTTCTTAACATGAAATTTGAAAGATAAGTGCTTATCCTCAATAGTGAGATCTTCATGTCCAACGTTGAGGTTAAGGTTATGATTTGAGTCCCATACAATCATCGCTTGGGTTTTATCACCATTGATTTTCAACAAATTGCTGTTAAACCAGTAATACAATACTCCTAAATCTTTGTTAAGGGTATATTCAAGTATCACATCCTACACAGTGGGATTAATACCATTAGTATCGTTTTTGATTGCCAGGTGGGGCCTATATTTATAAAAAAATGATAAATTGTTCAGCAATATCAGACGTTTTGACATAAGTTCTATTTCCTTGTGTAGTACTGGAAGGGTAATGACTGCCCGTTAGTTTTCCTTTAAATGTAAATGCCTGTTTTAAATTGATTCCGTCACCCATACAATCCGCTTTAGCAGACGAAGTTGGAGAAACAAATGCAATCGCTGATTACTTCTCAAATTAATGTTTTTGCTCATGTTATCTTCAAAAATTACTGCTCACAGAGGCCGTGTGTTTTATTATCATTCCTTCGGCGATATTTCATTTTGTGGCATTATATTTCTTACTAGGTCTACGTCTAGGGTAAACTTCATGTCCTGAAAAGTATCTGTATGCAGTTTTTCTTACGACTGGAAATAATGTAAAGTAGGACTATGAATTATTGCTATGAATAACGTAATCGTCGCCACTTGTACAAAAGCTCCGATAAAGGGCCGAAATCGTGGCCAGAATATAAAATTGAACATTAGCTCTAGCACTCTTAAAATTAAAGCGATACTTATCACACCATCATTTTTACAACTTCATTAAGCGCTGGCTTCTGCCAAAAAAAAACTCAACAGTAACCTCTTCAAAAACGGCACCGACAACACAAAACCTTTTGGAATTAAGCTGTAAAACGGTCATTGCAAAATGATATGATATCTTGGATACATTTCACTGCCAAAACGCAACAAAAAGCATGTTTTCAATCATTAAAAAAGTTTCATTTAAGTCTAGACAATCAACAATCAACGGCAATGCTTTCTTGAAAGTAAAAAATCATATATAAACGAGTGTTAATAGCGTTTTGCCACCTTACCTCACGCTCACTATGTCTCAGGGAACTCAATCAGAATCCAACTGAAACGTCAAGCACAAGATAACGAGCACCCGGCTCAATGAATTGATACGTTGTTCGCTAAATTGTTTATCAGATAATTGATTTAAGGAGACTCGTGTTCGCCTTTATCACTCTTTTGCCACAAGACACCCAGATAACAACTTGCGCAGGGCCGTGGAGAGTTAACCTACTTCACCGGGTAAAGACTACATATAAATCACGAGATAACGGTCATGGCGAATGTTCTTTATCAGTCACACCGAACGGCTGAGATGGCTTGTAGCCAAGTTGGTTAATTATAATGGCTAGGGGTTCCTGCCCTTTATACCCGAGGGATGTAGCCGGAGAATATATACTTATAAAGCTATATATACACATAACTGATTGTCACGGATTTTAAAGGGGCTCTGTCAACCTCCAAACGATAGACTTTCTCATGATAAAAGACGAAATAGCAGAGTATGCTTTGCAGGTACATAGGAGACAATTTTTATGAAGGATGGCAAAGATTAGACTGGTTGAAAAATACTGCTTTTAAGAGAAATTTAGAACAACTTCAAATCGGTCACCTGTAACCGAAATCAGGTTTCTAAAATAAGCTTTTGTAATCAGTTTACTGTAATCTTTGCCATCGAATTCGCCTACCATTTACACAACTACTCACTTATGCATCCAGTTATTAGCCAATTAGCTAGTTAGTCACTCAACTAGTAGTCAGTTAGTACCATTTCAATACTCTCATAATGCAATAATAATCTCTTTTCCCATCAATATCTTGCAATTTACATAATCAATAAGGTTAGCTAGATTTCTTTATCGTTCCTATTGTATTATCACGGCCACATCAGCTAGTAGTAGTAGTAGTAGTAGTAGTAGTATAACTTTATTTAAGCACGCTAGCCCTGTCAACAGCAGCTGATTTACACAAGAGGCGTGACAGAAATATAAAATTTACAAAATATTAAAATATATTTATATGAATATAGATAAAAATAAAATGTTTGAATATTACGTAATAATGATTAAATATTTTTATAGCTGGTATTTGTGAGCGGCAATTTTAGTCTTGAAAGAAGGGAATGAGTTGGAGTCCCTAATTTCATTATGGAGCGAGTTCCATATTTTAGCCCCACTGTACGAGAAACTCTTTTTCATACTTTCGGTTTTGGGTAAAGGTAACTGCAGTGAGGAATTGGAGCCCCTAAGATTGTATTCCGTGACCTCAGATTTCTGTTTAAACAGATCCATAAGACAAATCGGGGCTTGACCATTTATGACTTGTACATTTGTTTCGCCTTAGTTTTAGCCCTTTGAGTTTCAAGTGTTTCCCACCCTAGAGCATCTAATGCTTCAAGGTGGGGAGCATCGTTTCTCAAATTCAATATTATCCGAGCAGATCTATTCTGCAATATTTGCAAACGTTTAGAGTGTCCGTGACCTAGGGTGTCCCATACCTCGCTACAGTAATTGAAATGAGGGTTAATAAGGGCATTGTAAATATCAACAAGGGTATCTCTATCTACAAAGTCCTTCACTCTGCGTAGAGCTCCTATTCCTGAGGACACTTTTTTAGCAATTTGACCAACATGTTTGTCCCAGGCCAAATACTGATCAATCTCAGCTGTGAATGCTGCAGTATCTCCAATACCGTGGTTAAATAAATTATATTATTATTATTATTAATATTACATAGTATTTCTATAAGTGTTACTGATGTTTGTAGTTTTAAATTAATAACAGAAAGAAACTTCAGTTGGATACGTGCCCCCTTTAAGGGACGAACCATATTTTTTTTGACGGGGGGGGAGGGGGGTGGAACATTTTGAAATAAATTGTTTGCAGGAGCTGTATAAACACTAAATAAATTGTTTGCAAGCATGAAAAATACAAAATAAAATGCTTGTAGGATCTGTACAGATATATGTCCATATCCCATTGGGTGGGGATTTGTTATGCCCCTCCCCCTTGACATTTCTGTCGCCACCAGTGGTGGGTATGGATATTTTCTGTAAATCCACAATAGCCATAGTACCATTGTGCATATTATAGCAATACTGATATTTGTTTTATCAAAGTGAAGTATTCACTATGTATTTTATACCATGTGGGTACCGAATACATTATAACAGGAACAATAATATACCCAAACCAGATAACAGTTGGTTTAGAACTACCAGTTTTTCTATAACTTCATTGAATGTCTGTAAACTATGAACTCTGTAAAATAACCAAGTGATTTGAACAAACTGATTAACCAAGCGATTTAGAGAGATCCCAACTCGTTTTATAATTTAAAATATATTTTAGTTAACTGCACAGTACTTAATATATTGATTTCCATTTTGTCCGAAGAGACAGATCTCTCTGAATTACTTACTTATTAATCACTTATTAATCTCCTGAAGGCCAATTCGCTTCAGTAGACCTTTTCGTTAGAAAATGTCGTCGGGACATTCAAAACCTTAATTTTAATCAGGACATTAAGTTTTCTAACTTGACTACAGAGGAACGTCTATCAGTTAAAACTCTTCGCAATCGTAAAGATGTGGTAATCAAACCAGCCGACAAAGGCGGTGCCGTAGTTATTTGGCGCACCGATCTTTACAAGTAGGAAGCTTTTCGGCAACTCGCCGACACTAATTTTTAAACTAAGGTCAAAAAGATCTCACTCCGGCTAATAAAAAGCTTGTCAAGGAGACCATTAATGGTTTTATTTCTAAACAGGAACTCCCGCATACTGCTAGTAACCTTATCGTTACTATACTCCTAGAACTTCACACATATACTTTTTGCCTAAGATCCACAAAGCTAACAATCCCGGCCGCCCTATTGTTTCTGCTTGTAGTTGTCCTACTGAATTAATTTCTAGTTACCTGGATAAGCAGATGGCTCCTATCAGTAGTAAGGTTGCCCGGGCTGAGCACTTTTGCTCTCTCCTGATTGGTCTAGAGCAACCTTGTGACGTCACAGGTTTTGATGACGTCACAAGCCCCGCCTCCTCAGGGATACGGCTCAATACGGGTCCCTGATTGGTCGGGATTTTTATACGGCTCACTACGGCTCCCTGATTGGTCGGGATTTATGCGGCTCACTACGGGTCCCTGATTGGTCGGAAATTTATAGGGCTCACTACGGGCTCGGGAGTGGTGGGATTATAGATCCAATCCAGGGCGGGGATTGGCGGACCGGGGAACTACCCGGGCGTATAAAAAAGTGAACCTTTTGGGAGAAGGCATTCATGTTGTTTTGGTTATTTGCCGTTGTGTCTATGCTCTATCGAGAGTACCATAAAGTGTGGACTCTTTGGGAAGATGATCAACACGATGAAATTCCTATCGGTAGACGAAGTGGATAAAGCGAGCCGTGAACAATTTAAAGCGTTGACCCAGCATTTGTACGTGGCTTTGGTGACCGCCGACATTTCACAATGGAAAATAATTCGGCCGAAAGAGGGATTCGCCGAGAATTGGGAGAAAGCTCGCCAAGGTTTTTCGCCGGAACACCTGAACGAATTCCTGCCCTATTTTGGGCAGATGTGTGCGTTACCCGTCACGCTAGAGATGAGGGACGAGGTGATGACCAGCCTGAAACAGCTCACGACCGACCAAGCGTATGTCATTTTGCAAACGTGGCAAGGCAAACTGTGGGAAAAGGGGACGGACGACATGTCCCAATTGTTTGGAGGGTTTCTGCAGAAGATACGCCTCATGAACACCGAGACGAGGCATAGCGCCCTCCCTCCCATGAGTCCGATGCATGTCACGTTGGCCTCCCTGTACATGGCGGTGGTCTCCTACGCGAACGGGGATTGTTTTCAGCGGGTGCAGCAAGGGGCCCAACGGGAGGGCAAACGCAAAGCCTTGACCTTGAAGATTCCTCCGCGTGGCTATAACGCGGAGGACGCGTGGTTGTTCAGCTACGACGATAACAAAGTACTCATGTTCAAGTACAGGGAGGACATGAGGAGTGTGTGCCGGGCCCTCTTGGCCAAATTCTACCAAGACCTGATGAGCGAGAGAGAGATCTGGGGCCGGCAGTCGGTAGAAGAGACGGTGAAGAAGGAGTTTTCTGTCGTGAAGAAGTTGCTGGAGGTGCGGTATTTGAAGGAACTGCAACACATGCTGGCGGGGTGCGTGCATTACTGGCTCAGCATAGATGTGGACAATGAAGATCGGGAGGCGCTGTACGCGATGATGTACGCGTTGGTCCTGATGGAATTCAATTATATGAACGAGTCGGCCGTGTGCCACCATCTGGGCGTGGGCGCCAAATGGTCCAGTTGCTCCTTGCATAACAATTTCCTGAGGGAGATGACGAACTTCTTGTTCCGCTGGTTTCCCCTGAAGGAGGGTCTGAAGCTGACCTGGGCCGAGTTGTGCGAGACGCGAATGCGTGAAGACCTGGTCTGGGGAGAGCAGGGTTGCTTGTACCGCAACCGTACCCTAGGCGCCAGTAACGCCAGGTATTGGTACCACGCCGAATCCTACGATGCGGAGAAGAGGGTGGTCCGTAGTCTCATCTCTTCCCGCTACATGAGGATAGAGTCGGCATGCCAGTCCCATTTCGACCAAAGCTTCGGCGAACTACTCCCGGACCCCTACGCCCCAGAGCAAGAAGCCCGGTACACGAGAGAGCGCACCATCATAGTAGAGTATCAGCTCTTCCTCGCTTACCTGTACTACCATTTGTGTGAACGGTACAGCCGGGCCACCCTGCACTGGAACGACACCCACAACCTCGGTCTGAGTTTTGACGAATGCCAGACCCAGGTGAGGAAACATCACGAGAAAACACTCAAGGAGTTATGCCCCCACGTCATGAACGAAATCCTGGATGTAGAGTACGATCTTCTGTTGCCTATCTGGGACCACCACACCACCATGCTGTTGCACCAACTCCATGACTATTCGGAGTTTGAGTTGTATCACTACGTCCAGGGAAGGCGAACCCCCTCCTGGAAAAACGATCGCCTGTACCGCGTGGCCTACCACCTCAGCCATTCTATGGTCACCACGAGCCTGAACCGTCGTAAAGTGCGTGCCTGTGTCCTTCCTGTGACGTATGAGGGGGAGGATCGGTTGACCCCCGCGAGGAAATCCTGCCGTGCCTTGAGGGAACACTTGATCACAGCCCTAGGGAAGTATAAAGTGGAGTGGGATAATGAATTATCCGACGATCGAAAAGAAGATGAAGATACCGCCCAGAGGGCCGGGTATAGGAAGATGATATTGAACAGAGAAGCCATGGAGGAGGAGGAGGAAGAAGAAGAGGACGACGCTACAAAGAGTGCCAAGAGAGCCAAGAGAGACAAGAGGTTGGAAGAAGAGGAGGCGTATGACGATAGGATGGACGAAAAGAGGGAGTTGAAGAGGCCCAAAGAAATTCTGCAGTGGTTCGTGACGGCAGTGCGGTACTTTGTGGACCGGTTGACCTTCCATATGCTGCAGAAGCGTGGGGTCCATCATTTTGACCCGCATTTCGCACTGACCCAAGGCAGCAAGGCTAGCCTGGACGACTTGCTCATGGCCACAGAACCAGGGAGGAAGACTTGGGAAGAGATCATGGAAACGAACTACAAGGCGTGTATTCAAGGCACCTACTACGTTGTGCAGGATGAGTTGGTCGCCACCCTGATCACCCACCTATTCCGGAAACGGAGGATCTCGACTAGGGACAATCCCCTCTACGACAAAGTGAGGCGTTTTGGGATGCATTACGTCACCGGCATTCACGATACGTACCCCAAGGAAACCATGGAAGCCCTGTTGTGCGAGTTACCGGACAAAGTGACGGACGGGCTCTTCCCTTACCTCGACACAGTGGCCCACAGTTTTGCGTGGGGCCTCTTCGAGGCGGATGGAGAAGACAAGAAGCGGGGCCCTAACTTTGCGCAAGAGCTATTGATGAAGGCCTTGAGGAAGGTCCACTTGGATGTAGACCAAGGGATCTCCGTTATCCAACTAGCGGCGGTCGTGTTCACCAACCCCCCGACCTACACCTACAAACTGTATGAAGACAGTGGGAGGACGGTTTCGTTCGAGAGCAAGCACGCCACGACTCAAGAAGCCGTCGAAGACGATGTCCCCGTGGGCCCTCTTGCCTTCGGCTTCTAGTTTTTTCTGTAAAAAAAAAAACAATAAAAATAGCCAGGGAAAAATGACGGTGTCTGTCGTCTCTAGGGAGGGGAAAAAGTATAAGGGAGGTGTCGCGCGCTAGACTCGGGGAGAGTACAGAATGCCTTGCGGTGGAGGAGGAGGTCCGTCCCTCAAGTGCCATGGTATTTTGAAACGTGTCCGTTGTCTCTTGGCGTGTTGTGGAGGAAAAGTGATTATCCAGGGCTCTCATTTTGAGGATTATGGGGCGCAAGAAGGCGAAGAAAAAGAATCCTTCCGCGCTGCTCGAGGCGTTGTATTACGACCCCAGCAGCCCTGCTGCCTTTGGGGGTGCTGCCCGTCTGGTGAAAGCGGCTAGCGAAGTGGGGGTAACCCGCACCACCACTTTAGCGTGGCTGAAAAAACAATTGACCTTTACGTTGCACCGCCCTTTTCGAAAAAAATTTCTGCGAGGGCGCGTGCGCGTGATGGCCCTGGACGAGCAGTGGCAGGCGGATCTGGTGGACATGCAAGCCACGAGTGCCTTCAACAAGGGATACAAACACATTTTGACCATCATCGATGTGTTGTCCAAGTACGCGTGGGCGGTCCCCCTGAAGAACAAGACGGGAGAGGAATTGGTGCGTGCCTTTACCCAAGTGTTCCGCGAACGGAAACCGTTGCGGTTGCAGACCGATGCCGGGACAGAATTTACCAACCGCAAGTTCCAGGCCTTTTTAAAAAAGAATGACGTGGCCTTTTTCGTCACGTACAACGAGACCAAAGCCCAGATTGCCGAGCGGTTCAACCGGACGCTCAAGGGCCGCATGTACAAATATTTCACGGCCACCGGGAAGAAAGAGTATTGGAAAGTCCTCCCTCAATTGGTGCTCGGGTACAACCGAGCCGTTCACAGCAGCATTCGACGCGCCCCCATCACCGTCACGCCCTTCAACGACCACGAGGTGAGGGCCATCTTGTACCGGGAAAAGGGACCACCGTTAAAGAGGAAACCGAAGAAACCGCTGTACCGTCCCGGCGACACGGTACGGATTAGCAAGACCAAAGGCCATTTTGAGAAAAGCTATCTGGCCAACTGGTCGGAGGAAGTGTTCACGGTGATAAAACGGTTGGACTACCGCACCCCTCCCGTCTACCGGTTGGAGGACTTGAGCGGGGAGGCGTTGCGGGGAACGTTTTACGAAAGTGAGATGACGCCGGTGGCCGTGGAAAAAGAAAGTCTCTTTATCATCGAAAAGGTGTTGCAACGCCGCCCCGGCAAGAAGAAGAACCAGGAAGAAGTCTTGGTGAAATGGGAAGGGTACCCCGCTAAATTTAACAGCTGGGTCCCGGTCACTCAGCTCCAGACCCAAACGTACGGGTGAAAAAAAGAAATAAAAGAGTTTGTTGTTCCGACGGAGGGCTTCATTGTGGAGAAAGAGAGGATGGAGGAGGAGGAATTTTACATTACCTTAACCCACGGGGTGAAGTCTTACGTCTCCACCTACGTCAATGAACCGTCCCGGTTCCGTATCCACCTCTATAAAATGTACACGTTGTCTCGAGACTGGGAAATGGCGGTCACGACTCTGGTCTTCCCCAGTCCCCAGAAGAAGACGACCTTGTACATGTACTGTGATTTGGTGGAACCCAGTATTGTGGGGGATACGAAAGTCCCCTTGTTGAGAGTCCTTTTTTCAGGGCCCGGGGACGGTGAGGTCTACGAACGTAACTTTGCCCCCCTGTACTACAGACGGTTGGCCAAGACGGTGTTTGAGGATTTCGAAATCCTTATAACCGACGAGCAAGGGAAACTTGTTTCATTTCCGCAAACCTCCAAGGTGGAAGTGACCCTCCATTTCCGGAAAGCATGAACCCCGACCGCATCTGGATGACGCTGCCTAGCGTGGCCAGCCGGGATACCTTTCCCGATAACACAGGCTCCCATTTTCGTATCCGGCTCCCGGAGATGTTGGTCTTGGACCGGCAGTGGGAGATGGCCCTCTGCCACCTGCAATTTCCCCGCGCCTGGGATGAATTGTTCCCCCAAGTTCAAGACCGCCAATTCTCGATGATCCACGAAACACTGGATCCAGAAGTAGAAATCTCCTACGACCTCCTCCCGAACATCACCTTTACTCCACAGTCTTTCGAAACGGTCACAGAACTGGTCACAGCCATGCGCCTGGCGATGTTGCAAGGGGGCTACTATTCGATCATGAAAACATTTAGCGTCCGAGTGGAATCTTCCAATAATGCCATGGGTAAAACCGTCCTGGAATTGGCTCAAAACGCGACGGGCGGCTACATGTTAGTCCTCCCCCCTAAACTGGCCTACATGGTCGGCTTGGAGGACGATCCCAAAAAGGCCACCGCACATCCTGCACACCTGTTGAAAAAACCGGGCCCTCGCACACCGTTGTTGTCCAGTTTCGTGAAGACGACTGTAGGGGAGGCGCAGTGGGTGAAACCCGTCCTGATCCTCGCCTCGGTTTTGGAGAGAGAACGGACTGTGTACTACATCACTAACGCGAGTACGGGTAAAGGCGCTAACTTGTTTACCGGCCATCGCAAGATCGCAAAATCCTTTGTGGTACCGACCGGGAACTACGCGAACCTCATGGCCGTCCAAGCTACCCTTCCGATGAAAGGCCCTGATGTGTTATGGCTTTGGTACCAGACTGATGGAACCGCTACGTTAACCCTTCAACTCAAGGAGGAGACCCAAATTGCCATGAGCCCCTGGCTGGCCAATCTGTTTGGGTTTGGGCAAGGAAAGCCCGAACACTATCCGGCGGACGACAACACACCCCTGGTGGGGTACCAGCCCGAGTGTTGGTCCACCTACTATTCGGGTCTAAAATTCCGGACGCCCACCCCCTACCTGCTCACCCGCGATTTTAAACACCAACCCGTACGCAGTTTGTACGTGTACTGCGATCTGATCGAACCGCATATCGTGGGGGATGTGAAAGCACCCTTACTGCGTGTCGTGTCGGCCCAGGTCGCGTACAACAAGGTGGTGGAACGAGACTTTCCGGTCATGCGCTACTTCCCGCTCGCCAAAACGGTGTTTGACACGCTGGAAATCCTTATAACCGACGAGTCCGGCCAACGCCTCTCATTCGCCTCAACAGCTACCGTGGTGGCGACGTTGGAATTTGTGAAGCGTGCTCTGAAAAAGTAAGAATGAATGGAGCGTCTGCGGAATCTATGGCACTGGAGTCATCTATGGGGGACATGGCTGGCGGAGGGTCTTCGATCCCTGTGTTCCGTGCAAAACCCGCACCCCCCACCACTCGACGCATGCCCTCCTCCATTCCTGTCTTCCAGGGGGGTCGCGGACAGCAAGGCGGTGGCGGACTCCTCCCTATCCGTTGGAATGAACTCGGTCGTTACGAACCGGTCACCAATCAAAAGGGTGGACTCTTACCCTTGGCGCTAGCCCCCTTGGCCGTCATGGCGGGCAAAGCGTTGGCCGGGACCGTCGCGGGGGCGGTGGCTAAAAAAGGAGGACAGAAGATACTCGCTAAACTGAAATCGAAATTTGGCAAGAGGGTGGTGAAACAAATCGTTAAGGACACGAAAAAAGGGACAGCCCGTGTGCTCGGCAAGAAAACCAGCAAAACGTTGATCCAAGGCCTGGAAAAGATAGCGGGGATAGCGCCGAAAAGGAAAAAGACGAAGAAGCCTGCCACGGTCAACAAGAATAAAAGAAAGCAAAAACAGTCTCCCTCTCTCATTCCTTCAACGACCGTCAAGCGTGCACGTGTGGAGAGAGATATCTTTGACGACGATTATTGATGGCGACGGTCGCTGGCATGGGCAAGCCGCCTCTGCCCAACATGATGGGCGGCTACAACACTCATTTGGATTTTTTCGGCAAGGAATTGGCCCAAGCGGTCGAAGAACGAGGCTATTGGTCGGAGCACGCTCCCAAATCGGCCCTTTTGCCCGGGTCGCCCGTGGAATTTTACCTCCCAGCCAGCCCCTATTACACCGTGCTGCCTAGAAGTTACTTCAAGGTGACGGCCAACCTCGTGAAAGCTAACGGAGAGGCTTTGACCGCCGGTTTGGATCTGGGACCCGTCAACAATTGGTTTCATTCCCTCTGGTCCCAAGTAGACATGGCCTTGAACGGGGAATGGATGACCATGAGCACCAAAACCTACCCCTACAAAGCCTACCTCAGCACCCTCCTCAACTATACTCCAGCCGCCAAGAAATCCTACCTGACCTCGGGACTGTACTACAAAGACATGGCCGGCTCCATGGATGTGTTCGCCATCGCCGGGGCCAACACAGGGTTGACTGTGCGGGCGAAATACACGGCGGAACGCAAAGTGGTGGAACTGACCGGGATGTTTTGCATTGACGCGGCCTTCTCCAACAAACTGCTCCTCAATGGGGTACCCCTAGAATTCCGCCTCACCCCCGCCAGCAACGCCTTCGCCCTCATGGGGGACAGTGCGGAGGCGGAAGCGGCTGCCGCTAAAATCGTGCTGAAGCGGGTCACTTTCTTCCGCCGTGTCAGTGTTTGCAACAAGGACTTCATGAAGAGCATCGAAGTGAAACTCGTGTCCCAGCCCGTCCTCTACCCTTACAACAGCGAGGAAGAACGGATGTTCACCATTTCCCAGGGCGACACCACCTTTGAGAAAACGGATTTCCTAGGCGGTCGCATCCCCCGACGCATGCGCATTGCCTTGGTGGAGAGTGGGAGCAGTTTGGGAGCGCTGAAAAAGAACCCTTTCCATTTCCAAAGGTTTGGGATGACTCGCGCGACGGTCACGGTTGACGGCACGCCCACCCCCTTCTCCCGCGTCGAATTTGCGGACGGGAAAACCCTGGACGGTTACAATACCCTGTTCCTGGCCCAAGGCGCCATGAACGCCAACCATGGGATTGACATTACCCGGACCGATTGGGACAAGGGCTACGCCATCTTGTGTTTTGACTTCACTCCAGACGGCAGTGGCAACGCGGCGCACATGAACATACAACAGTACGGGACGGTGGGCATCCGCCTTCAGTTTGCAGCAGGGGTCGCCCAGACCTTATCGGTGTACGTGAACTGCGAGTTTGACGCCGCGTACGAAATCAGCAGCAGCCGAGAAGTGAAAAAGTTGTAAGATGACCACCTACACGTCGCAATTGACGGTCTTGGCCCGCCACGATTGGTGGCTCCGCGCCTCGTTTCGGGGTGTGTTTCCCATGGACCTACGGCCCCGCCGCGTGACCCGCCCCGCCTCGTTCATTCTCAATACAGACAACGCCGATGGACCAGGCACCCATTGGTTGGCCTTTTATTTTCCGCGCCAAGGCCTGAATGAATTCTTCGACAGTTATGGCTTTCCCGCCTCTTATTACGGGTTGCAAGAGTACGTGAGGCAGGGGAACGCCCAGCATAGGGAAAACAGTGTGATGTTGCAAGGGAACAAGTCCAACGTGTGCGGCAGTTATTGTCTGTACTACCTCCTGCGCCGAGCCCACGGTCGATCCCTGGCGGAGGTCCTGCAGAACCTCCAGCAGTGGAAGACCAAGACCACCAGGGACAGGGCCCTCCAAGCCTGGCAACGCCAGTACCAGCGCCGGAGTGTGGCGCGGTGGCAGCAGCAGCAAGACCTTCACGATCAATGTGTTATCAGTTTGAGACAAAGTGAAAAATAAAATAAAACCAGGAAACCCACCTCTCTGTCTTGTTATTCTTGGGAAGGGGTGAGGCGTGATGGATGTCCGTTTCCAAACGCCCTGCAATATCTTGATCACGGGTCAGAGTCAATCGGGCAAAACGGTGTTCACCGAAAGACTTCTGCACCATGCGAAATCCCTTTTCACCCAGCAGCCCCTCACGATCGTGTACTGCTATGGCAGCGCTTGGCAACCCCGGTTCACTGCCCTGCAGAAACAATTGGGGGTGACATTTGTGGAGGGGCTTCCCGACGACCCGTACGCCCCCTTTCGCGGCAAACCGGGCCTCTTGATCCTGGACGATTTGATGAAAGAAGGCTCCAAGGACGAGCGGGTGGTGGACCTGTTCACCAAAGGCTCGCACCACCGCAACATTACGGTGCTGTACCTGACCCAGAACATTTTCCCCCCAGGCAAGTACGCGCGCACCATTTCCATCAACGCGCACTACCTGGTGGCTTTTAAAAACGCTCGGGATTCATTGCAAGTCCGGAAATTGGCCGAGCAGGCCTTTCCGGGGCAAGTACCGGCGGTGATGCGGGCCTACCAGGACGCTACCCAACGCCCCTTTGGCTACCTCCTCTTCGACCTCCACCCCCGGACCCCGCCCCAAATCCGGTTGCGCACCAACATTTTCTCCGAGGAGGGAAAACAGCATCACGCCTACGTGCTGGAGGAGGATCAAAAGGGGGTGGGCAATGCGCTGGACCTGTTGAAACTCCTCTCCCAAACCCCCAAGGGGGTAGTCCCTGGTTTGTCCTACCCCAAGCTCTACACCAAACTACAAAAGCATCTCGTAGGAAAGCCGCTGCCACTAAGAGAACAACGAGGGGGTATTAAGAAAAAGAAGACGGTAAAAAGAGTCCAAGAGCTTCAGGGGGCCGTGTGGAAGAGACCCAACAAATCCCCCTTCCATCCTCCTTTTCTAGGCCAGAGACAACGTGCTTTACGAGCCCAGAAGTCCCTGGAGAAATCGAATTGGGTTAGCTTTATAGCCTAAGTCCCTCAGGGAAACCGTTCAGTTGTGGTGATGGCATCCCCCTTGCTTCAACGTCACGCGCTGTTCATCCGACAATTTGCCAAAGCGGATCTCGGTCAGAAAAAGAAACTCATCAGGGCCGCGAGTCACACTCAAATCAACGCCGTGAGTGAAGTGGTGCACAACGCCTTGCGTGGAACTTTTCCGATAGGGGCCCGCGCCAAGAAAGTCTTTGCTCCCATCAAGGTGAAACTTCGAAAAATAGCCAACAAAGCCCTACCGCCGGCCGTGAGGAAAAGGATTCTGCTCTCCTCCTCGACAGCGGTGCAGAAAGCCAAGCTTAAAAAGGCCGTGGGCCAGCGAGGAGGCTTCATTTTCACGACCGCCGCTCTCATTGCCGCCGCCGTTTTTGCTGCCAAAGCGGCCGCCGCCGGAGCTATCAGTGGAGGCGTGGCTTACGGAGCCAAGAAAGCTCTGGATCAAGCCGGAGGTTATATTAACCCAAACTACTCTAACCCCTACCCTTCCCCGCAAGAGTACGCCCGAGAACTGAGTCAGGCTCATCTCTGGTCCTGAATGGTCCAACCCATCCGCAACTGGCCGGTGCCCGAGGGTACAGATCCGGCCCGGTGGCAGTTGTTTCTAGCTCGCCTGCGAAAAAGGCAACGCCAAACCCTACCGGGAAAAAAAGTCAGCAGGACCGTGAGGGCGGCGAAGAAAATCCAAAGAAAGTATAAGACGCGACCGCCCAAGAAGAAATCCCAGACAGGGAAAAAGAAGCGGACCCCACACCACCCTCCAGCAGCAGCCCCAGTAGGAATTTCCGTGACGCGATGGGAAGTGAAGCGACACAAACGAAAAAAGCCATGAAAGAGGCCGAGGGGAAGAACCCTATGCGCATGGTCTTGGTGCCGGAAGAGTCCATGCGGTGGTTGGAACAACAGCTTCGTGTGGACACGACCAAAGGGGTTAAAGTACTCAGTCAGTACCAAACGGCCATGGCGCAGGTCCTAGAAAACCCAGAGAAACCGGCCAGTGCCGACCAGTTTCAAGATTTACTCCAAAAATACGTCCGGCGTCGTGAAACCCTTGAGCCTAGTCCCTTCACGGCCGTGGCGGCCAAAGTGTTAACCCAGAGCCAAAGGGGCGCTTTGCGAAAAGTTCCCCCCTCCAGCAAACCTTTAGCGTCGGTGCTAGTCAATCTGTTGAAGTTGAAAGGAGCCCAGAAAATTACCTGGAATGCGCAAGGGGAAGTGAAACTCTACGGGCAAACCCTGCCGGGCAGTCAAATTTCCGATCTGATTAAAGAAGCGGTGCATCCTTCTTCCACCCGCACGTCGCCCGGCTACCGTGATTTCATGCAATTTCTAGCGGAAGAAAAAATTCCTAAAGATCTCGTCCGCCACCCCCGGGATCTCATCTCCAAGAAGAAAGAGTACACGCCCCGGCCTAAACGCACCGCCACCGCCTACCAAGAGGATCTCCCGCCCCAGCCCTACAAAGATCTCCCGCCGCCCCGCCGAGAGGAAACACCGTTCTCCAGGACCCCCTACAAAGCCTTTTCCCGCGGGGGTCCCCGTGGGGGTCCCCGTGGGGGTAGCCGCCGCCTCTCTTTTGGCCCAGGTTCCGCCCAAAAACCACCTTTAAATTGGCGTCCTTTTTAAATCCCCCTTCATTAACGCCATGGCACGAACCCTAATGAGACCCGCGGGGATGGGACAAGCCCCCTGGCAACGCCGTGTCGCCACCGCAGGGAAGACGATGGCCCGGAAGAGGTTGCCACGCCATACCGTGGTGGGTAAAAAACCCAGCAGGACCGCCCGGGCGGTAGCGCAAATACAGAAAAAGTATAAGGCGCAAAAGAAAAAGAAAACCCAGACAGGAGGGCTGCAAACCGTGCGCAAGATCACGAGCCGCAAATCGAAAGACGGCCGTACCGAAACAACGATCCGGACGACGACCACATCGGGCAAGCGCCAAGGCAAGAGTATCAGCCGGTGGACCGTCAAACACCTGAAGAAAAATACTTAAAGAAAAAAATACTTTGGGGACTTTGGGATTGGCCGGAAATTTATACGGCTCAATACAGGTTCGGGATTGGTCGGGATGTATACGGCTCACTACGGGTCCCTGATTGGTCGGAAATTTATAGGGCTCACTACGGACTCGGGATTGGTGGGCCGGGGGAACTACCCGGACCGTATAAAAAGTGACCCTCCCTTGTAAATTTCAGAACAAAATTCTCACTCATTACGCGTTGCTCTTCAAGCGGTGAACATCATGGGTCTAGATATTACTTTCTATGGAGCTGAAGGCGGCGGTGATGTCATTGTGGGCGAGTGCCACATGTGTTATTCTACATTTGGGAACTGGATGGAAGAATACCTGAGCGAAGGCGAAAGGAAGCAGTATGTGGTGAGCGACTGCGAAGGAACCTATTATGGACACTATGTGATGTTGGTCTATCATATTTGTATTTGGGAAGGATTCCTGCGCAAGCATCCAAGACTCCAGCCTTACAAGATGGAGTTCCTCTAAAATAAAAGACTGAGACTTTGGTATCACAGCTCAAAGGAACTGAACCATTTATTGCAATAAAAAAAATTCTTCTAGAGTCTCTTTGTTTTTCTTTAGTAGCCGTAAGGGTAGCTCTGGTAGCCGTGGAGAACCCTCTTGTCGTAGGTCACCTTGAAGGTCTTGGTCTCTGGGCGGGTGTGCAACGTCCTGTCTTGGGTATTGCGGTGGATGGCGTGCGGCGTCACCACCGTCCGTGTGGGTTCCCCTTGGCCTTGCACCATGGCTACCATGGTCTCGAGGTTGACGATCGCCCGATTTCTCACATTGAGGCGTAGTCCTTTCACTTTGCAGACGGTACGGCCTTGATTCGTTTCATACCCGTAACTCTTGGGCCCGGTACAGGCAAAACGGACAATCTGTTCGCCTTCTTTCAATTCGTTGGTCATGTCGCCTAGAAATCGACCGATCGGGGGCGCCACTTGGCCTGCTTTCTGTGTGAAGTAGATACTGTCCGTATCGTGGTAGACGATACGGTCCTTCAAGAGATCGAGGTAAGAATACAATTTCAGGCGTGCATGGGCTGTGGTGTAGGCGGCAAACACAACGTTGGCGTGGGGGTTGGAGTCGATGTGCTGCGACGTCGCGGTGTAGTGAACTTGCACCATGTCTTCGTGCACGAACAGAATGTCTTGCACTTCTTTCTCTTCGCTCATCATGAGCTCAAAGTAGCGGTCCAGTTCGGTGACGTACTCCGTCTGCCGAGGGTTCTGTTTCTGGCCAAATTTTCCCCACAAGGTGTTGAGCATCCATTTCGCCAGGGCCCGCATCCCCGCGTTGAACTCGATCTTGTCCCACTCCAGCAAGATCCCCGTGGCCACCCGGTAATTCTCTATAAAAGCCGCTTTCTCGGCGTCGGTGTTACACCCGGGTGGCCAGCCACTCGCCTCTTGCTTCATCTTAAGAAAGGTGTTCACGTAGTCGGTGAACAACCCCTTGGTGTCGGTGGTGGGGTCGTATTGTTCCGACTCGGAATAATGCCACACACGGTAGACTTCCAGGACCCGGTAGCCGTAGCGCAGGGCCGCGTGGAGTTCGTGGCTCACCCAGGTCCCTGTCAAAGCCCTGGCCTCGTCCTCGTGCGTACAGGGGGCCTGGTTCTTGTCTTCGGCGCAGGTCCGGCAGAGGGTAAACAGAAGTTTCTCCCCCACGTGCGTCGGGAGGACGGGGAAAAACAAGCGGCGTGGCGGTAGAATCTTCAGATGAATTAACCCCTCGTAGGGTAGGGTGGGGTCTAGATTCTCGGTGAGGATTTCTGGATGGCCCAGCGGAAACCGTTTCGTCTTTTGCACCCAGGGGTACAGGGAGCACACATCCAGCGCCTCCATCCATTCTCCCTCCTGGGCTTCCCAGTAGGTCCTAATCCCGTTGGTACGCCCCCCAAAGAAGGCCTTCTTGGGGTCGAGTGGAATCTGGGTTTGAGGGATGGGTGCGAGGGCGGCGATGGTAGGGTCCAAGGCCATGGCCACTCTGATGTCGCACTCTCTGGTCTGGACCACGCGATACCCTTGCTGTTCCAAGTACGCGACTTTGTCCCGGGTGCGGTCGGTCAACGTTCTCATGGTGCAATGAAGTAGGGGATGAACTCTGTCTTGGTGGTTACAACGATCACATCCATGCCAGAAGCAACCTTGGATTTCGTAGGCCGTGTGGGTGGCGGCGTGGTACCCATCCAGTTTGTAAGGCCCCACGCGCTTCTCTCCCAAATTGCCCGCGTGCTGGATCTGAATCCCGTCCCGCCGCTCCACGTGGGCCAACCATTGGAGGGCCAGCGTCGAATGCGCATCCTTGGGGCGGTAGCCGAGCCGTGGCAAGACCGCAATGGTGTTAGGGCGTAGGAATTTCTTGCGGAACACTAAGTTGCACATAGAGGCGAGCGTCACGGTCCTGGTAAAGGGATCTATCTCCGCCGCTTTCATCATGATAGCCCGGAACGCTAGACAGGCCCTTTGTAAGATGGCCACATCCCGGTGGCAGTAGAGGGCCAGTTCTTTCTGGAAATCAAACACCGTCCCCTTGCCCCGTTCGGTCGCGTGCCAGGCCTCCAGTTCTTGTTTGCCTTGAGGACTCAGTGAATCCGGTTCGTAATAATGAAGGTCTGGTAGCGGTCCCACGTACTGCTGGTGTTCTGGTTTGTTAAAAAAGATGGGAAAATCCAGCTTGTTGAGGTTTTCTGCTTGGAAACCGAACGTGACGGGGAATTGTTTTAGGGCTAGCGGGATGAAGAGCAGAGAGTCCTTGATGACGAGCTTGTAGTCGGGGATGGTCACCACCATAGCCTTACCACCGCGGAAGAGCACTTTAGGCTTGACGGCGTTCTTAAACAAGTACTCCAGGATAGGGTAGGAATCGTACCCCATGGCGTTGTGGGCCAGGCACACGTAATTTTTGTGATCCCCCGAGAAGAGCCAATCACAGAATTGGGTGAGGGCCGTGGGGCCTTTGAATTCTATTTTCCGTGGACCGCATTGAGTGCAGGTGGGTAAATCTGACGTCACACAGAGCTCACACACTTTGGAGACTCCCGCAAAGTTGACCACGTGCTGAGCCTCCAGGGGCATGGCTTCGAAGTCGAAGAAGAGGTACCGGAACTTGTCCTCATTCCCCTCGTCTTCCGCCGCGGCTCTCTCCGTCCCCTCTTCTTCCGCCAGAAGTGCCGTGTAGGCCTCTTCTTCTTCTTCTTCTCCTCCTTCTTCTGTTTCTACCCTGGGGGCTTTCTGGTCAGCCACTTGCATGTAGCACAGATGGTCCGGGGGGACAATAGTGTTGCAACTACGGCAACGGTATTCCCCACACACGTGGACCCCTGCTTGTTGACGGCTCCGGCACAGATGGTCCACGGTCACCCCACACTGGACACAACGGGTGTACCGCTCGCAAGAGCTCCATTCTCTTGTGCACAGAGACCCTCGACCCGACCGGCGGGGTAGGCGACGGCGGTGGTTCTCATAGCATCCTTCACTCTTGAACCACCGATGGCAATGGTCACACTTTTTCCAATCCCATTTCTCTCCAGGGGGGAGGGGGGAACAATTCTTGACGCCACAACAAACACATGTCGTGTCACAGGCGTGATGTATAGGACTTGTGTAGGTCTTCTTACAGTAGGGGCAAAAGTGCTTGGCGTTCAACAGCCCACACATGTTGTTGATGACGTCATAGTGATGGTCCTCTGTTTGGTACAGGTAAAGGCGGTGTTGTGCCCCGGGGAGGTGTCCTGAGTAGATAATGCTGTTCATGTGTACACGGGAGACCAGATTTACTTCTACACCTTGAGGCCTAAAAAACTCCTGGAATTGCTTAAGCTCTGGTAGCCCACACGGTTGAATAGGGACCCCCGCCTGACAATGGAGTTCCAAGGCTAGAGTCCGTTGCATGGGTTTCCCCTGACTTATGGGTCTGTACCGTGGATGTTGTTGGGCCTTGGCTAGGGCCGTGACCAATCCTCTGGCCATACATAGTTCGTCTACATTTCGTATCCTCACAATACTTCTTTTAATTTTCTTGAATTTCTCCAAGTCGGTAGTGGCACAGCGGGCCACGCGACCTCTTCCCGCCCTCGGTATTTCCACGTGAAACACGTGGACATGGAAGTTGCCCTGCATGATGAACTCTTGGTTGGATTGTGTGAGCTCTCCAATTCTGGCCATGACCAGGGCGGGGGTGAGGGTAGACCTCATCAGGTAAGGAAAGGAAAGGGGGTAGTCCAAGCGTGGAGCATCTAGGGTAATCCTAACCCGATCTTCTGGGTTTGCGGACCCAAGAGTGGTGTCCAGGACCCTCTCTATAACGGCGGTCACGTCTTGAAGAGCCTGTACAGGAAAGAAAAAAAAAATCATAAATAAATAAATTTAAAATAAAATTTTTTTTTTTTTAAAAATTAAAAAAAATTAAAAATATAAATAAATATTTTTTTATTTTTATTTTTATATAAATGAATAAAAAAATGAGGCTCTCTGTAGTAAGGGAGGCGAGAAAGAAAGAAAAACAATTATAAAAAAAAAAAAAAGAAAAAAAAAATATCTACGCGCGGGGGTTTGAACCCACTCCTTTCCTTTGAGATTCCAAACAGGAGAATTAGAGCCATGCGCCACCCCGCGCGCGGTCATGACAGCACATCAAAATTAGTGTAGTCTTGCTTTCGACTTACCTCAGCCAGAGTCGCGCGGGCCCGTGTCTTGATTTTCAGTTCGTAGTCCTTACACGTTGTTTTGAATTTTTTACAGGCTCTCGAACTTGTTTGAACCAGTTCAAATTTTTCTTCGTCGTCGTCCTCGTCGTCATCACTTTCTTCACTTTCTGGGACGATTGTTTTTGTCTTTTTAGTCGCCCCGCCACCCCGTTGTTCTGCCATGCGTTTCCGAGTTGTGGAGGGAAACATTTCGTTTAACCAGGCGTCTGCATCCCAGAGGGGTTCGGTCTCCTCGGAAAAACCTTCAGCAAGTTCTTGGTCGTTATTTTCTGGTAATTCGGTGGGAAGGGGCCACGCCGCGATTAGTTTCTCGTCGTCCTCCTCTTCGGTTATTCCACCCAACTCTAGCGACTCCCCCTCGACTTCCATGCCTTCCTCCTCTAGGTAGTTTAAGGTGGACATCGTGGTGACGGGTTTTGTTCTGACATTTACAAGGGAGGGTCACTTTTTATACGGTCCGGGAAGTTCCCCCGGTCCACCAATCCCGAGTCCGTAGTGAGTCCTATAAATTGCCGACCAATCCCGAACCCGTAGCGAGCCCTATAAATCCCGACCAACCCCGAACCTGTATTGAGCCGTATAAATTTCAGACCAATCCCAAAGTCCCCCAAACACTCCCACCCCACCCCTTATTCTTCCGAATTTTTGTGGGCCCTCCCCCCGGGAGACCTCACGTAAATAGGGACGGTGTATAAGCCTCGGCTCGTGATTGGAGGGTTTAGGCTCCTTTTAGGTTCGCGCCAACACTCCACTGGTTTCCCGAGGGACGCGTTGGGGTTTCAGACGGTTTAGGAGCCCTTGCCCGGAAAGTGTGAAAGGGAAAACAAAAACAAAAAGGGGGAAAACTAAGAGGTCCGTGAGAAAAGGGTCTGTAGAAAATTTTAGAAAATTTCCCCGATGTTTTCAGGATGAATTTGAGCTTCTTGGACTTCCCCCAAAAATTCTGGTAAACAACCTTGACCCGAAGTAAGAAAAGGGTGCGTAAACAAACTACGTCACGCCTTGTGATTGGTTCGTCAAAAATCCGGTAACGTTCAACTGGTTTCCCAAAGGTCATACAGGTTTCGGGGCTCCAAAAATACCTTTCCCGGGTCGAAGGAAGGGGGGAAAAACGGGGAAAACTAAGAGGAGGTTGAGAAGAAGACCTCCAGAAAAAAAATAGCCAATTTCCACAATGTTTTAGGGTTGACTTTGAGCTTCTTAGGGGCTCAGAAAAAAAGTTTGGCAAAAAACGTCAAAACCGGATCGAACGTCCACCAATCCTAGAGCCCGTGGCGTAAAACGGGCCAATCAAAACCCGAGAAAGTGCCCCAATCAGGAGCCAGTATAGGATCTATAAAGGATAGGGTTGAATGAAGTTCGGTGCCTTTGCCACTGACGCCTCGAGAAGGTAAGTGTACACGGAATTCGCTCTTGAAATTCAACACGCTTGGTTACTAATCTTTTTTTCCTTTGGTTTCCTTTTTATTTCTACAGCTTAAAGAAGAAGCTAAAGAAAAGAAAGAAAGAAAGAGTTGAGATGGCATACCGCGGGCCCCATAGAGAAAGAGAAGTACGGTCCTGCGGAATTGATTTTTATCTTGGGACACAACCACTAACTTTTTCTTTTTGTTTTTTATAGAATGTACACGGAGTCGACATCATCGACATGGAGCCTGTAAGTTCTTCTCCGTCCCGTTCCCCCTAAAAGACAGTGTGTAGCGGACGGACTCTGCTTAACAGGACCGTTCATTTTTATTGGCAAAAATCCCCCGACGCACAATAATTTGATTAATTTTTTTATAGGTTTTCTTGGAGGTCCTCTCGGGACCTGCCCGCTCTCGGTAAGAGCGCCTACACACAGAAACAAATTCCTCTAAAGCATTATTCATGGCGTACCTCTTTTTAATTTTAATTTTTTAATTTTTTAATTCTTTAATTTTTTCCCCAAACCAGACTAGAGTCAAACAACATTTCTATGCACATGCCATGGTGCTTCGTACCACCGGACTCCCTCCCGAGATTTTGGCGAAAATCGGAGAGTACGTATGTACTCAACAACGCGTAGATAGGAGGAAGGAGAAACACCAGGACCAATTTAAGCCAACCCTATTCCTCCTGCAGTATATACCGACGGGTATCCGGGGGGACTATTCGTGGAACAACTCGCATCAAACGTTGCACTTCGACAGAAATTTTATGGCGTGCACTGGCCCCCACGCGGCCATGCACATGGAGCCCATAACTGAATATAGTTTTGATTGGTGTAGCTATTGCAGGTCTAATAAGACTGTCGTACGTATGCATTGTCGGAAGGGACTCGCCTACTTCCGTTGCCGTCACCACCCAGTTTATTTTGATCTGGGAGACTGGGATGGTTGGGGGCGCTTTCAGTGGGAAAAATTATACTTCCATGTTACTTCATAATTTTTCTATTTTCCTATTTTTTATTTTATAGTGTTTGTGGTGCGGTGGAAACATCGACCGGGTTAACTTACCGCCCCTGCCCTGTTGTGGGTCCATGTATTGCAAGTCTTGTTTCATTTTAATTATCGCCAAGGCAATAAGAGAAAATGTTCATCCTCGTTGCGGGGTTTGCTATTTAAAAATGCAGCATTCCTTTTTTATTCGCTCGGGGAGCGTGGTTGTATTTAGGCATTGTGTCACGTTGGCAAGTTTTCATTTACCCCTACCACATAAATTTGTAGAAAATTACACTTACATTTCCCCCTGAAAGCTCGGAAGTAGGGGAGTTCTATTGCCATGGAGAAAAATGTATTATCCTAGCCAATCTTTTTTTTATTTTTTTATAGTGTCTTATCTGTGGGGATCTCCCCAGTAATCAATTACCACCACTACCGTGCTGCGGGGAGCAAGTGTGTACCCCTTGTTTTATCCGATTCGTGGCAAGATCCCTAAGATACGACAGAGTTCCTCTCTGTTTCTGTTGTTTGAGCCCGATTGAACATTCTTTTTTCCTGAGGGTAGGTTCCGTTGTCCTGTTTAACCATTTAGGTACTTTTGGTGTCCTCACTTTACCCCTACAAAAATGTTATGCTACCCACTACCATATGATTTAACATTTTTCTCCATGGTAATTTCCTTTTTTATATTTATCACACTTTTTCATACATTAGAGCAATTTGCTCATTTTTAAAAAAATTCCAACTTTTTCAAAATAATAGGGCAATAGCCTACTATATGTAATTTTCAAATAATAGGGCGATAGCCTACCATATGTAATTTTTCAAATAATAGGGCAATGGCCCATCCATTCGATGTAATTTCTCTCTCTCTCTGTGGGGCCCCGAAATAGGGCCCCCTTGCAACTATTATTTTATTTTTTGTAAATTGTATTCTGTTCATTGTTAAGCATTTGAAAACAAAGTTGTTTTTACCAAACACATGCCTTTTTTATTGTCTCCAATAGTGGTTGAATCACATAAGACCACAAGGTATTATTACATAGTGGTTGCTTCCTATAAGACCACAAGGGTAAAATCCCGGGTAGCCGGCTTGTCTCCAAAATCTAGGTCTTCTCGGATCCGCGTGGGACTGGTCCCGGGCTGTCACTAGGATGGGTGGGTGGGGATATGTCCGTAGGGAAACAGGGGTGTCGGTGTAGTCTCTAGGGGTACCCCCATGGGGGAACCGGTGGGGGTCCCGGCGGGGGTCCCTGTGGCATCTCCGCGGGGGGGAACCGTATAGGGCATAGTGGCATGGGGACTTGTCCAAGCGACGGGCGGCGGACCTTGGGGGGCCTGTGACGTCCATGGCGAAGCGTAGAATTGGGCTTTCTTGGGGGGTGGGGGTCCGTTTGCGGTAGGTTGTGCGGCAGGGTCAGCCCACATAAATCCAAGTGGCCACTCACACTTTGGGTTGGGCGCCGGGGCCGTGCACGTGAAGAACACGCGGTTCGGATTTTTCTCACTTCGGCTTATGCCCACTTTCATCCACAAATTGTGGCCACACTTGGGAAATGTGTTGTATAAAGTTCCGACCGGGATAACCGCTTTCACCAAAGGAACTTCTTGCTCCGTAAAATAGAAACTACACGGCAAAACTTGGGGTTTCGACTTGTAATCCGCCGTTTGTCCACACTTGTACACACACTCTGGCGTCCCTGCCAATCCTTTGACGACTTTGGCGTAACACCCACAAAAACAAGTAGGGGGCATCGTTCACACTGAAATTTACAAGGGAGGGTTACTTTTTTATACGCCCGGGTAGTTCCCCGGTCCGCCAATCCCCGCCCTGGATTGGATCTATAATCCCACCACTCCCGAGCCCGTAGTGAGCCCTATAAATTTCCGACCAATCAGGGACCCGTAGTGAGCCGCATAAATCCCGACCAATCAGGGAGCCGTAGTGAGCCGTATAAAAATCCCGACCAATCAGGGACCCGTATTGAGCCGTATCCCTGAGGAGGCGGGGCTTGTGACGTCATCAAAACCTGTGACGTCACAAGGTTGCTCTAGACCAATCAGGAGAGAGCAAAAGTGCTCAGCCCGGGCAACCTTACTACTCCTATCGTACAGTCTTTGCCTTCCTACATTAAGGACACTAACCATGGACGTTAAGTCTCTGTACATATACCCAATGACGAGGGACTAAACTCTAATTCGTTTAACCGAGCTCGTTTTTACTCTCAATTGCTTTTCATTTTCTGGTGAATTTTACAAGCAGCAGACTAACGGCGTACATTTTGTAGCTATGGGCACTAAAATGGGCCCCAGTTATGCTTACCTTTTTGTTGGTTATGTAGAGGAATACATTTTTGATCAGTACGACGGTCCTAAGCCTGATTTTTCGGTCGTTACATCGATGACTGCATCGGTGCAACTTCTTCTAGTAAACGGGATCTAGAACGGTTTATTGATTTTGTTAACAACTTTCATCCGGCTCTCGACTTCACATGGGAGATTTCAGATGTTTCTATCACTTTTTTGAATGTCAATGTTTCTGTTAGCGGCAATAGTCTAGTAACCACTACTGTTCATTACAATTAAGCCAACTGATTCGCACAGTTATTTATTGTTTTCATCTTCTCATCCTACACATGTTAAAACCTCTATCCCATATTCTCAATTCCTTAGACTTGGCCGTTTGTGCAGCGATGAATCCGACTTCAATTCAAAGTCCGAGGAGATGCACCAGTTCTTTGTCGAGCGCAGTTATCCTAACGCTGTTGTGACAACTGCATTGGACCGCGCCCGTGACATCGACAGAAGAACGGCTCTGCTACCGTCCAAACCGAATACTGAAGATAGGATTCCGTTTCCATTGACTTACCATCCATCTAATCTGTCTATCAAGAAAATTATCCAGAGGAACTTTAAGATTTTACAGAGTGATCCAGAGACCGCCTCTATTTTCCCGCAGCCTCCTCTCATTTCTTTCAAACGTGACAAGAATCTCCGTGATTCCCTAGTCAAAGGATCACTACAACCTGATCTTCAACCAGGCACTTTTAAATGTTCTAGGACACGATGCAATACATGGCTTACACTAAACCTACGACATTTATTTCAGGAGCGAAAAGCTCTCTTAGTTTATTCTCTTAAAGTCACTGATCATTTTGATTGTACTTCCAGTAATGTCATTTATTGTATCACCTGCACACTTTGTAACAAACTCTACATCGGAGAAACAGGGCGAAGATTAGGAGATCGATTCCGCGAACTCTTGCTAGATGTTAGAACTAACAGCAAGGATCTCGCCAAACCTGTAGCTCGTCACTTTAACCTTCCTGGTCATTGCATTAATCACATCACTGTATGCGGCATTTCTCTGCATCAAGTGACTACCGACACTCGTAAACGCAAAGAACAGAACTTTATTTTCAAATTAGGAACTTTGTCAACTCACGGTATTAATGAACGCTTTTCGTTCATTTAATTTCAGAATTCACGTATTTACTCACACACACTTAGATCAGCATGTTTCCTTAGTTTACTCATCAACACTTGCTGTTACAACTATTAGCATTTCTATTGTTGGCGCACTTTTCTTTGATCACAGTCAATTGATCCGAGCACATGTTTCCTCGGCGGTAATCATGCACTCGACACTATATAAACCGTTTCCCCACCCACAATTCCCTCTTTTGCTCTGAAGAAGGGCTATGCTACACAAAATATCTGGACAACCGAAAGTGTAAGATAGGGTAGCCTTGGGGTAGCGAGGAGGGAGACGGACTTTCTAGACTAGATACTTTCTAGGCTAGAATAGTTTAGACTAGAACAGTAATGAACTTTCTTCTCCTCGGTAAAAACATAACTGCCTGTAGCATTTGTCAACAAAAAAAAGCATTAAATGAAACATATAAAACAGTGTAATCTTGTAACACGGTACAACATATCAACCCAAGAACTGAGAAATAAGAAATTTACCAGCGAGGATAAGGAAAACGAACTGTAAATAGGTGTTTTTGAGAATGAATAAACGTTGTTTTATTTATGTAGTGATTTGTTCTTACTCGTATGTTAGTTATAGTTGAGTTTTAGAGAATAATTTGCATCTCAAAGAGTTTTCCTCAAAACAATAGGCCTATTGTTTCTGACATTCTGTAGTGATTGCTCTTCAGTTATCGCCAATCCCTAAGTACAATAGCAAAGTTGCTCTATGAGTCATAGTGGATTTACTGTAAAGGTTTATAAATATTCTGATCTCAGAATCACGTTACGAGTGATAGCGGAGGTAATAGCTGTAAGGAAAATAATAAAGACATTTTAGGGGTTCTGTTGAGATTCTGCTGTTCAGCTGAAAAGGAAGAGCGACCGCAGCAATAATTATTTGGAATGAAGAACTAATAGATGGTCATGTTACTGTAAAGCAGAATTTTTTTTTTAACATTTTAGAGTCTATCATGAGTAGTTTGTTCTTACTGTTTACGCTTCAAAGGGTTTCATGTATTGCGAGGTAATTTTTTTTAACTTTTTTCAATGTGCACTTGCGTTAAGTGATTGGAAAGTTTCGCTAAATGTTTGATACACATTTCGGCATCGGGAAATTTTTACAAACGCGTTGACTCATGTGAACCAATTCAAGACTAAGATAAAACTAATTCAAAAAACAAAATAAAAACTGCGAATTTTATCGAAATTCGAGGGTCGAAAGGGACAAAAGGGACAATCCAAAGACACGTTCTTTCATCAATAATGTATTTATACTATAGTACTTACAGGTATTTACAAACTCATCATGGTACTTACAGCTATTAACAAAGTCATTTTTCCCCAATGAACCGCAAGTTGTTTATGTGAAATGGATATAAACTATGTATCTAAGTAAAAAACATGAACATCACCAAGTAGCTTCTGTATGTTATATTTAACGTACATGTTATTGTATATACATCGCGTATTATAAAAAAAAATGAAACCACAAGACTGTATGATCTTAAATGTATTTTATTGAAGTCAATGTAAAATTAAAACATAAACCGTCTTTACAAAAAACAATTGAGTTGTTTCTTAATTCTAATTAACAAATACTACAAATTACATAGTACATCTACTGAGCATTGTCCTCGTACATCCCCCTAAGAGTAGTATAGTATATGGGGGTTCTGGCGCAGCACCTCCGTTTTTTGTTGCAATCCCGCCTGATGACTCCCTCCTCCCACCATCTTTTTTGGACATTATCGAACTTTTCGAGTCCATTTTTCTGCCGTTTAAACAGCAATTAGAGAAAGGCTCATATAATGTATATACGAACAACAATGGAGAAAATCACGTGTAGTTGGTTGATGCGTGGGAAGGACACGAAATGCTTAAGGAATCGTTCTAAGACAACAGAGTACTGTGCTCAGCACAACTTTCAGATACTAGGAGGGAGCATCTTATTCGTCCCATGTTCGAAGTGCGGTTGTGGTTGTCATACTAGTTACGGACGTTGTATAATAAGTGTGGGGTAACACAGCGTCGGCGCCTCCGCGAGAAGAAATGCCGCACTAAGGATTGCTTTGCAAAGGTATTGGCGGAATTGGAGAACCATAAGGTATTTCTAGACAACTAGAAATCGTGAGATGAAAAAAAGAAAAAAGGAAGAGAAACTGGTATACCACTTCTACCTGTCTCTCTTCCTTTTTTTCTTACGTCTACAAACAATTAGATAATATAGAGACCTATAATATACGCCACTAGTATGTATGATCCTCTTGGCTTGCTTGGTTCCGAAATTGGTGCCAGTCTACATATATTCGATATCGGCCCTCTTATTCCACGGCCATATCTCAACCCAACGGAATCTTGCCCAGAATGTCTATGTCCAATGAAAGCGCTAGGAACGGAAGTCATATGTTCCACCTGTGGTCTTGTTTCCGAGGCCGAATTGTGTGAAGAAACGATCCATGTTGCTACGCGGTTGCGTATAGTAGGTCCGGATAGCTTTCTGTATCAACGCGATCTCGATCGTACTAACCTAACAGATAACCAAGAATTGCAACGACGCACAATTATGCCGGCGAGAACTACAGGCATACAACACTTCTTATAAACAAAACCACAACCTCTCGTTTCCTACAAACGTATTAGTAATCGTGGCCGACGCATTCATCCAAGCGAATAAAGTTTGTGTCAGGCGTAGTCATGCTAAGAGAACTATTTTGGCTGCGCTACTTTACCACGCATGTATACAATGTGGGTTCGTTCGCTCTAAAAGCGAGGTTGCTCATTTCATGCAACTTAACAACCAGTGTATCTATCGCGGCAACGTCTTTATACACTCGCTACATGCCGACGACAAAATCGATATAGACTTAAATGCCGATCACATAGCTCCTCATATCGCAACGACTTTTGTTAAACTCGACCTCACTGGTCCTAGAAATCTCCAACAAATAGTCTACGAGGTCGTTCATACAGCAATCAAAGGCCATATCGGTACCCACTCCATACTTCACACAAAAGTAGTTGGAGCAAGCTACGAGGTGCTACGTCGCGCAGGAGCATGTATTACTATCGTCGATGTCGTTAAACGATGTGGTATACGTATAAGGGTGCAATTATACGTTTTATCAACGAGTTGCTTGCTTACCATTCCCACTTCGAGCCCATCTATACAAAACATGGTCTAACTAGTGGTTGACATACCGTTTCTCGATATGTAAGTATATACCTCGCGCACTCCTCTCATAGGAAATCGGTCGATCTTTAACCCACTAGATTGCCTAACTTTGCTCGCATCTCTTCCCGAAGCTCTTTCCGAATTTGTTCCACGCTTTTTTCACCCGAACTGACCGAAGTTTCGTGGCGAATTTCAACCCTCATAGCTTCGTATTTTTCTGCTTCAGCGAGGATGAGATTGTATTCGGAGTCAGACACTTTTTCGTCACGTAGGGCCTTTGACACGAGATCACGAATCGTATTAATTTTCGATCTCGCCAACATAATGGTTTTCTCATGTTTAGAAACTTTTATTCCAAGCTTTTTAGCCTCAATAGTCGTAGCGGCCGAAATTAACCCACAGAGTCCGCCAATAACGCCAAGTGGTAGGCCAATTATGACACCAAAGCAGGATAGAGCAACTGCTAAACCTGAGCTTGATAAAATCACAGATAGGCTACCTGTGGTCACAGCGATACCATGAACGATTCCCTGCGAACGGGCATATTTCTTACGCACACCTTCGTAATGTTTTTCTTGGGTTTCGATATCCGAAAGCGTATCGCGGACTGTTTGCAGCCGAAAATTCTCTCCAGGGAGCCGAGGATAGATCTGTGGTGCCGTTGGAAGTAGTTGAATCGAATCGCTTGCCATCATATGTATATGCTATTACTTACTCAATCTTCAATACATAGCGTATAGGTCGACCACGGAAGTCTATGCCTTTCTCGTCGCAAATTGTCAGGCGAAGGCTGTTTCTCATTGTTCCTAGAGCTCGGGCGGTTAGTGGGAGTAGTGAAGCATATGATGCTTTTGCAAATCTTTCGCCTCGGATCTATAAGCTAGCCAGAACACTAGATGGCTTTCCCTTGAGAAGTGAGAAGCTGGAATCCACCACATCGCAGTGGACATACACTGTGTGGAGATTTTGTAGCACCAGTTCGTGGGGTCCCACTTTGAGCGCCATATCGTCTATACCATGTTTATTTCCTTTAACACCCAATAGTGTGCAAAGATTTCTGCTGAATTGAATCGGTTTCTTGACTTCTAGAATCCAAACCCCCGTTGACAAGGTTTTTGTAAATTTTATGATGCCAGCATCGATTGCAGATTTTAAGTATATTTGAAGGCTTGCCATATCGTGGTGCCCTGCAGCGATACTGTATGGAAACCCCACACCTTGAGTATCTCACCAGAACGAAGCCATCTTTTCTAGGTTCCACCAACTGTTCTCAAAGGTGACCTCGACTAGCGAAATATTCTGAATACAAATAGGTTGGTCAAAGTAAACCGTATGGTCAGCCGAGGTACAGGCGACATTTAAGATCACCATAGTGGAACGGCGCTTTGCAATAGTATTAGAGACAAGCCACTATTAGATATAAGTAGAAAAGCTTCAATATAAGGAGGCATGGAGGTATTTTCAGCTACCATCCGAGCACTGAATGCCAATTTGCTGGAAAAGGCTAAGAATCAAGCCCGGAGAGAGAGAGAGGCTGCGGAAAATAAAAAGGTCGCCGATGAAAACGCGAGGATCGCAGTATTGAATGCCGAGCTGTTTGCTAAGTTCAAGAAACAATACCCACATGCAGATTTTCACCAGTTTTATGCCTCTACAGACATAGATGGCCCAGGCAAATATTCGACGAGCATTGTATTTCGAGACGGAGATTCTAGTTATGATGTTTACGGCGATGATGTCTCTAAGCTACCCGCGGCTATTCAAAAACGTATCGATGATGCGCTATGGGATGTGCATGGAGGTTTCCCATCTACCTTGACACTAGACCCAAGTGTGAAATATCCTGTTCCAGCAGCCCCAGATACCAAAGCAGCCTTCGATATAGATCTAAAGACTTTGAATATATACGTCACACCCACTGAATCATTCAAAGCAGGCTTCAAGGACATATTCAAGGAGACCGTTATAACGCATAAAACAGCAAATGAGTCTTATAAATGGTTGGCATCTCCAGATTTCAGCTATTGGCCTCAACAGTTGAATTTTGCAACGTGGTGTGCAACTGCTGGCTGTGGAGTGTCGTTGGCCGACCCCGCTTTCAAGACATATCCACCTATTGTTCAAGGGTTCCTACGATTTCACACGTATTTCACAATACGACGATTTCTGCGTGAACTTGGTGGTACTCATGGAGTGCCTCTATCGGGTGAATCTGCTTTCAAGCAACTTGATAACCTCTACAGTAAAGCAGCCCTGGAGAACTTATGCATCGAGTTTGGTTTATCTAGAACACCAGACTTTCGATGGAAATTAGGTAGGAATCGCGGATTAGGAGATGTATTCCTTTTGTACCCAGGGCCTACGGGATACGTAAACGGATACGTAACCACCATGGAGCCAGTTATACAAAAGGTCCAACCACATGACCCCAGCCCCATACTTTATTTGCAGACCAAGGAGGTAAGGAGGAAAATGGAGATCTGGTAGCTTTTATTCGGAACGATGAACACAAAGGGAAACAATACAATTGGTTTGCACCCCCAATAGGAAAGGGTTTGACGGAAGCTGGATTGGGAAGGTTGAATCGATCAGTCGAGGCTTTCGCACATTGCGTTCTAGGTGCCCAAGTCAACATGGGGTCATCCGTCCTAGATAACGTCAACACCAGACTAGAGGTTGGGGTTCTGATCGAAGCCGCGATTCTTGAAAACGATTTAGTGAAAAGCATAAATAACTATAAGATAGCTATAGATGGCACAAATAAGAGGCTTGATCTAGCAATAGCTATAGGCAAGGGCGTATCTAGCCTATAGACCCGTAGGCCTGGGCCTACACATTTTACAGCCTACTTGTCTTATTACAAGTGAATGTTGGGCTTGAGGAGCTGTCGAAATACACAAAACATGACCTGAAAGTGCAGCAGAAGGCATTTGCGAAAGTCTAAATCTAAAAATTTCCCGGGGAAGCATGCTCCCGGACACCTCTCAAGAAGCGACCCTTACGGAGCCGTTGTTTGGGCCTACAAATTTTAAAAACCTGGCTACGCCACTGATAGGGGTGTGGTTATTGCCAAGCAATCTTGTGTACTACCTCGGCAATAAGGATGGTTATAAAAACATACTCCAGACGGCCACAAAAGATATGCTATTAGGTTCAAATGGTCTCAACGAGGATAGAAAAAACCCACAACCTATGGAAGGGCCTACCCCAAAGAAAAAAATTCCGCACAGCGCAAAGAAACCAGTTTCCCCACCCACACATAGCAACGATACTCATAGTACCACTGCAGTAGAGCACGTGCCAAAGCCAAAGCTCACTCCACAACACGAGACAAATCTAGCATTGGTAGCTATTGCTGCAGCTGGAACCGCATGGTGGTTGTTTCGCTAACGCCGTTTGTATTGCCAAGTATTCTTTGCTATGACTTTCGCTACTTCACCCGCAGCACTAGGTATGAAGCTCAAAATCGGCGTAAGCACAGGTAGCGCCTTTCCCGCCTTGTCTGCTAGGTCTTTTAAAGCCTTGGCGATTTTAGCCACGATATTCGCCAGCTTGGAAATTATAACACCAATCACAGTGCCTGCTACAGCCAGCACGCTAGCTAAACCCAACCCGTACTTTTTTAAGATCTCTTTGACCCTATCACGGAGCGACATACGATCTTTGATGGCTTCGTTTTCTTGCTCGAGTGTTTGAATCTCTTGGTCCCTAGTGTCTATCTTCTCCTGAGCTTCATCCTTCTCTGCTGTAGTCGCCTCGGGATCGTTGACAGTAGCCTCATCTACGGCATTTTGCTGGTTGAGGTCTGCAACCTCATCTTCGTTTTGTGTGATGACCTATTCTGCTCTTGGGCCTAATGCCTTTAGAATGGTTTTAGGTAGCTTGTCATTGAATTCGCCATTTGTCTTGAATAATGGGTGGACCTTGCTTTTTTCTCCTTGAAGTTGAACAACCACTTCTCCCTTTTCGTTCATGGTGCGGTGAATGGGGCGGTTGGCTTGACCTTTGGGAACTTGTCGCGAATCTCATCCCAGGCTTCCTACGCTAGGGCTTCTTTTAGTTTTGCCACATTTGTCATGTCCTCTAGATTGTTCAGTTCGATGTAATCGTATTGGCTGGTTCCCCAGCTATTCCGACTATCCCAGAACCTATTCCACGAGCGTTTCGATCTTCGTCCCTTGTCCTTCCACACCGGCTCTTTTTATCCAAATATCTTTGGTCTCGTCGTCATGTGGTGCCAGCTCAGCCCATTCTTCGTCATCGATAGGATCATTCACATCAGCTTGACCTTCTTCGGTAAAAGGGTCAAAGTTAACCGTATCACCCTCAAAAGCCATATTGAACTTAACTATGTATCTTGTTATATTCAATCATGGATCATAAAAAGACTGGATTGGGCACGCGCTGACGTGATGGCCGCAACCAAGTGGAAAATCGTGACGTCACATGTAAACAAACATTTTCGTAATTTCTCGGCGCGCGCGATTTCGCGAGTAGCTTGGAAAATAAACATCGAAGAGAAAAAGATTAAGCCCTGAAGGATGGAGATCGGAGAAAACATCAAGGGGTGCTCAAACGGCTTGTTTTCGGAGGAGAAAACGCAGCTAAAGGAGAATGAATTTAATACGAAGTTGCCGATAGCTGTAGTTCTAGCAATTCCGAAAGTGAGAGTGAAATATTAGTGTTTAGAGTGCAGAAAGGTCTATCATACTAAATGTTGGTTCATGATAAGACACGTAGGAAGCTATATGGAGCTATTAATATCAAACCGCGAAAAAAGCAAAAATTGTCAGAACATCAAACGAAATGCCTAAATGCATAAATGACCCCGAAATCGCCAGGGTTGAGCGTGACCAAAATTAGATAAAATGGCACTATTTCCTAAATTCTCTCTGAAATTGAATAAAATTTTCACAGTTTACTATGCAAGTAAAATTTAAGGTTCTGGTTAAATTAGTTTTAGATAATGACATTATTGTGACGTCATAAGAGTAAGCTCCTTTTTTGGTCAAATTCCTTTTTAAATAGTCGTTTAAAGTAAAGTACGCTATAACGAAGATATGGCGATGCGTTTTTATTTGGCACAATTTTGAAGTCTCTATGATAAATATTCCCGAAGTTATTAAGGTTTTAATATTTTCATGACGTCATATCTGTGACGTAATGTGTTTTACATAAATGGGGCTTTCCACTGTAAAAGAAAAACAAAAACTCGATATTACAAATACTTAGTGCGTTAGAAGTGCATTGGTAAAAAAATATAGACACAATGCTCACTCGCCTATATTTAGAGTGCGTTTCCAAATACTCATGACGTCATAGTGACGTTTACGTTTTTTCAATGTAACCTTGAAAGCATTTATCCATTAAAAATTACAATTAAAAAAACATACGATTTTAGGTACTAAGGTCTTCTTAACGTTTCTAGATTGTCATGTAATAATATTTAAGACTCCAAAAGTTATTTGAAGAAATATGTTTCATAAATGGTTTTATGGTGTTTATTTCCCGCAAAATTTGGCGGGGAAATTACGAAAATTCAAAATTAAATAACTTTTCTCCCTCTTAACCAATCGAATTAGGGTTTTCGATTACTTTGTTCCCAACAAGAGGAGAATTGAAAAATTTAACATTTTAGTATCTTACGGCTACTTGAAAATATGGAGAAACCTATTATAAATGGATAAATGACGTCATTGTGACGTCATTAAGATGTTCGCGTTAACACAAAATACAACATTTTATTTTGTTTAGCGCTCTAAACCTCTCCATAAAAAAAATCATTATTGTACTGTTGAAAGTCTTGAAGATATAGACAAATAAACCAACCCTGGCGATTTTGGGGTCATTTATGCCCACCGTGAAGTGAAAACACGAGTATTCTCTCTATTCATTCTATCGCGTGACTGTGTACGAACTCGTTTGAAAGGTCCTGGCCTTGTTGATGAAGTTGATAAAAGCCGAAGGGGAATAACGACGACATTCGTTATAACCATATATAACTCCCACAAACAACCGTAGGGTCTAATAATGCAAAGTCGGGACCTGACTAAATCACCGAGAATTGGAATTTAGCGTGTCGTTTTTGTGGATGAAGGAAAACCGGAGAACGCAAAGAAAAATCCTCGGAGCAAGGACAATCGATACCAACAAATTAATAATAATAATAATAAAGACTTTATTTATGGAGGGTAACACATAATAGTGCAGAACACTAATAAACTTGTGGCCCTCAAAAACTAACCCAGTACAACCACATGATTGCATTCCTCCAAAAGGCCTATAATTGGATTAGAAAAGTGGGAGGTATTCTATAAGTTTCCCACCCACAGTCACACCCCTTCCCCATACTATTTTCCCAGCACATTCAGTGATTTTTAGATTGTGTCCAAAATCTAAGAATTTTCGGGAAAAAATGTCTATTGTGGAGGCCTTTCATTTTGTTCTGAAACCCAAATGGGTATATTTAATAAGTATCCCAAAGGAGAAAGCTTGGTAACATGTTTTCGCTGGATTTATTGATTTGTGAAGGCAATAATACATATGTTATACTGTTAGTACACTTTGTATTATGACCTCTGGGTACAGTATTTTAAATTAGATGATAATACTTGTGGTTTGTACAAATCATAACTTATATTCCATTCTAGTTAGCTGCATGGATGATATATGCTATTTAAATCTGTATATCTGAAGTGAACTAAGATACACATGAACAGTGAAAACAATAAAACTATTTTTATTGAACTCTCAGACTTACTGTACATAAAATTATAGTTCATGTACTGTACAACATAGTAACCTTGACAATAAACCTATCAAAATTATCTTATAGTCAGATGTAATATAACTGAAAATAAATTATTAGAAATGAAGTTAGAATTAGCATAGATCTGAACCATCAAGTTTCATTGAAAATTATCACTCTAGCTCAGACTATTAAACATGCCTAATTTACATAGCAGAAACCTTGCTTATCGACTCTTCTGACATGGTGCAGGACTCGATTTACAGTAATGCTTGCCCACTTGCCCAGGACAACTAAAAAGTTGAACCGGGCAGGTAATTTTTGTACCTGGACAACCAGATCTCAAGGCAACCAGCCTAAAATCTAATATTGAGCACTGTGCTGGCCATGTTGATTAACTGACTCCCAGGAGGATAAAAAATATTCGTTTTGCTAGTCTAAAGTTGTTGTGAAACTGCACAATACTTCAGGGCATTAATAATTGTGCAGTATTTTTTTCCAAAAATAAAACCTTGTTCACATGCTAACTTAGTTCTCTGGGAGACTGCTTGCACTATTGGTTACGAAGTATGTATACAGTGTTACTGTAAATACAACCCATGTATTAAAGCTTAATTTTTGGGGATTTTTTTCATGAGTAAATCTCACAATTTTAATGCCATCTCTATGGGGGATTATGAAATGTCTTGAGAACTTTTATAATTTCTCATCTCGCCCCTCTTCCTCCATAAATAATGAATGGTCCATATAAAGTTTTGAATCATGGAGTCATGATATGAAAAAAAAAACATTCAAGTACCCTGTAAAATCTGCATGTACTGATGTAGACTACTTCTTTTAACACATGCATGTACATGTATTATGGAACATAAGGAAGAGTTATGAATGTTTGGCAATTAAGTTCCACTGGTTATTGTAAGTAAACCATCATTTGATATAGAACTGTGAATACATAACAATAGTTGTAGATAGAAGGCTAATTTCAGATGAAGGAACATTGTGAATAGTAAACTGAATTTCAATGGAAGACCACAAGGAGGTAATCTCGATCTGCAGTATATATAAGATTCACTGGGGCATCCCTGGTGCCTTAACGTTCTCACAACCATCTTGACATATGTCTAAGTGGATAAAATTAAGTAACATTTACATTTTGTTTCGCATAACAACATTGACATAAGCTACACCACTATCCTCAAAAGTCACCAAGTTGGTACATAATTTGCAGCTTCAAATTACAACCCTAACTCGTAAAACTATGTCTAAGCCACAATTTGATGCAAATACAATCAAGTAAAGGAGAATTTGAACGACGACAACGTGAAAAACTAACAAATATTTGTGTCCCAAAATACACAACATTCTTCCAAATTAGGCCCTAAAAAGGCCCGTTTTTGGGATGCGATTTTCTCCAAAACAGAATAAAATGAAAGTAAACAACAACAAGATGGGCTTACCTTGATGTTTCTCGTGTGGCTTAGGCGGGTTGGAATTGTCGTAAAACAACGGAAAAAGAAAATATTGTTACTTAAAAGTGAGAAGAGCACTAAAACACGACCAAAAGAACAGAAGTAAAGGCAAAGAAACAGCGAAAAACCTTTACTACGCCACTCTTCACGTCACGATTTTCCACTATGATTGAGCCATGTTGAAGTAGAGTATCAGCCAATCAGCAAACCGGAAATACCCCACGTGACCTGTAGTTTCCAATCCAGTCTTTTTATGATCCATGATTCAATATGATATCGTCAAAGTTAGTTCCCGCACAAGCACGCAGAGAGCCTCGCGCACTCAAAGCTCCACGCACCCTATATAGAAAAACTTTCACCCCATCATCTGCCAACCCAGGAGAGACACTCTATATGAAGTACCAACACTAGGAGAAAACATCGTACTTGTACCAGGTAGCCTAGCACTCTTGGTTGACATTGCTTTGTCTGGTGGACATGCCAATAATCGTGTTATAGCTGCTTGGTAGTACATCGAGTTGGCAAAATGGGAGCTGAGGTGGTAGAAGACATTGCTCGGGCAGATCTCCTACAAACATATTCCGATCTATACCTCTCTACACAGGAGAGAGAAGCTAGAACACAACAAGGTATCCAATCAGATAACACAAACAAGCTACGCTCGAAGGCTGGCGATGCAGGCACTTCGGATGCTGGAGAAAACGCACTCCTAGTTGCATATGGTTCAAAATATAGAATCCCACTGGATGTTGATATTCTTACACAACATGGAGTTCTATATCCCCACGCCCTACAAGACACTATTTTATTCGAGTTGACTCTACCACCTGCTGTTGATATAGTGGTTGGATCAGATAGCACAAAGATAGGTACATACAAGCTTGGCAACATCCAGCTGGAGTATGAAGCCATCAAGAATGAAACTCTAGCTAGGCAAGCACTGAACGCATATACCACAGGCACTGCTTTCCTATTCAACCATGCTGTTCCCTTCAAGACCGTATCTATCGCCAAGGCATTAGATACTTTGATATCTCAGAACATCAATGTTCCACGACGATCCTTCGCTGGACTACTTCTACTATTCGTGGATCCACACACCGCTGGTACCCGGGATAGTGAGGCATTCTCCAATCCAGCTATTTCGAAGATTGAGGTAGATGTCAATGGACTTCCAAACAGATTATTTCCAGGAGGTATGCTACCACCAGATTTCTGGGAGGCTGCAAAGGGATGGTTTGCCACATCAACGACTTATATGACCTCTACCAAGTTTCACAACAACAGATTCGCCATTCTCGTTGATTGTCACACAGCAAAGGATTAAGCCGTTCATGGTGATGGTATGGCACAAACAGGTAGTGGAAAAGACATTGACATTCGGATACATAGGACCGCAAAAGGTAGTGGAAACGTGAACATGCACATCTATGTTCTGGCAGATGCACAGCTCATGATATTAAACGGAGCACTACAGAATATAACATACTAATGGATACCCTGGTAGAACACATCCCATTCAACGCACTTGTAGTAGGACCAACAAACTGTGGAAAAACAGCATTTCTCAAAGAGCAGCTTCGTGGAGCATTTAGGGGTAAGTTTGACTATATACATGTAGTACTAGTATGCCCCACGTATGCCCACAACAAAACCTATCGGGGATTTGCCCATCGAGATCCAAACTTCTATGTTGTATCACCCCCCCCCCCCCCCCCCCCCCCCCAGGATGCCATCAACGCGGCATTGCACGTTTGTGCTATCTTTTGGGCTGGTACCAATACCCTATTGATTCTCGATGATTGTGCTGCCTCGAAAGATGTAAAAAGAAGAACTGACAAGCTCGTGGATTTGGCATTCTCTGCTCGCCATATCAGGATTTTTGTTTGGGTACTCTCCCAACAGTTAACGAGTATATGCAAACCTTTCCGTGAAAATGTAGCCGTCGTAGTCGAATTCCATACGGCGTCGGCTCTAGATGGAAAAAGGCTATTCGAGGACTACGGAGGATCACAAGAACATAAAGAGTTGCAAGAAGAGCTTCGGTCTCGCAAGTTTGCTCGCATATGCTTTTATTTACGACATCCTTTGCAGTAGTATTAGAGCTACCCGCACCTATAGCATATCATGGATGAACAAATAGCTACCCTACTTGGTGAGGATGTAACGGGACCACCAAAAACAGCGGTTGATGAAGCCGCATGTTCATCTGTAACAGAAAATCGGGAAGCACTTTCCATTTTGGCTGCAACAGGTACCACAAAAGAATATCTAGGGTGAAATCTATCTTTAGGAGATGTTTCTAGACTACCTGAAAAAGAAGTAGAGAGGTTATATAGAAGGTACCAGGCCGTTATAGCTCAGTAAATAACAGGTAGTCTAGTCGATGGTGTGATGCGTCTAGCTACCCGCTTAGTTGCGTACCTAGTCCCTCTAGATTCTCAAGAAGATCTGCTGCGAGACCTACAAGAAGACCACCTAGTCCGCAACGAGATAAGTGCTGCGACTGGCTTGTTGTCCCTTAAAGCAGGTCGCTTTGTAGCACTAGCTAGCGTCTTGTTCCACGTATCTGGTCACATAGTTATTCCTTCTAGCTCTGCTACGACATCGAGTAGCTCTGCTATCGTACCTATTGAACCTTCGCATATACCTACCATAACAAAGCAAGATGGAAGAACAGATGGATCGGATCACTGCGGATCCACCGAAGACTGTGCCTGAGAAAAAAGAAAAGGATCCAAAGCGTGTTGCTGCCGGGAAAGCCCTGGCAGAAAGCAACAAACGTGCTAGAGAGGCTCAAAAGCGGGAGTTGGAGCGTGAAAAAGAATTGCCGGAAGTTACCAATGTAGAACCCTGCAAAGAGGAAAGTTGGATCAAAAATGTGTCTACGAACACTACTCACAGCTATTGGCGTAGGTGCTGTGTTGGTAGGGTTGTACTATCAACACCGCCTATACAGCGCCAACATCTCTAAAAATATCACTACTACACCAGCCACCTGTCCAGATAAACGTATAGAGCCTACAAAGGTAGAGTTGCCGGACATGGAGTAGAATGGCACAACATTTGAAGACGAGAACCATAGGGTATATGTCGTAGTAAGATGGTCGAGAACAAGTTGATGAAAACGGTAACCGACGCCTCTATAATTACTGGACTTGCCACGGGTATTGGGTGGATTGTAAACTGAAAAGGTGGCCAAGGAATCTATGCTTAGTGACCCTTCCGCTTCTATAGTTAATTACGTGAAGTGGACGGCCGTATTGGCTGGTAGCATAGCTGCCAATAAATATCTAGAGGATCAAAAGATCATACCAGATACTTTGTAGTACGTATGGCGACATTGGCGGCGTTGGGAATGGCCGTTTGTGGGGCTGTTTTGAACGCAGCAGCATTCACTGGTGGTGGCGTGATCGCTAGGATTTTTTCTGGAAAGGACGACACACTTGCTATAGAACGAAAGACACACGACAGGGCACTAGAGAAATACACAGCTGACATGAAGGCTTACAATGAGAAGCGTATAAGATTGTCCGACTGGAACTACAAACAGGAAGGCCTGGAGCACAATGCTTACGAGATTCAACACGCCACCAACCTCGCCTTTGCGCGATTCAAAAAGTTACGCTTGAGCCTACTGTTGTGTTATTGACTAAGTAGATCAACGACTCGACCATTCTCTCTTAGACCCAAGTCAAGTATGTTTATTCTCACACACGCACATGTTCTCGGGATATCTCGAATCCCGCGGGTCATACATTACATCATACGTATTAACATAACACTACATCTCCCCTAACCGGGTGGAACAAGTCAACGTATATCTGAACAACTGTTCTAAAGGTCAAGTCTCTTTGGAGGGACTGAGAGTCTTCCGGATCTTGTCCTTGTGCCGACCTCAAGCTTAACGTCTGGTCCTGCTGAACCGTGGGCCACATCTGCATCATCAGCTGTGGTATCTGGTGTGAACGTGGGACTCTCTCTAGTCTCTACAGTTGTTGCATCAGGGATCTGGACCAGATGACTTCGGTTCCTGCGCATGTTTCCCTCGTTTGTACCGACTATGTACGATCTTGGAGTATGGGCTGGTAAAATTACTTCTCCCTGTTTCTGGCAATCAGTTAGCCACACCTTTTCTCCTGGCTGTAGACTGGGAAGCTCCTTCACTCGATGTCGGTGGTCATAGTTGACTTTCTGCTTTGCTCTCGCCTCTTCTTCTCTTCTCTTTACTTCTTTGAGATCAGGCCAATTGGGAGTAAGCTGTGTTTCTGACATCGGTAAAGTGGTACGAAGCCTTCTTCCCATGAGGAGTTCAGCTGGGCTGAATCCATTCTTCAGTTGGGTAGTACGGTATATCAACAGTGCACAGTATGGGTCATCATCTTTCTCCAAGACGTTCTTGATCAATATACTCTTTGTCGTTTTAACTGCACGTTCCGCCTCCCCGTTACTATGGGGTATCTTGGACTGCTTGTTACGTGCTGGAATGCATATTCTTCTGCAAACCGCTTGAATCTTTCTGATGAAAATTGAGGTCCATTGTCCGACTTCAGGATTTCTGGGCACCCGTGTCGAGCAAAAATGGACTTCAAGTGTAAGATAATACTTGCTGACGTTGTGCTTGTCAAGCGAGCCATCTCGATATAGCGTGAGAAATCATCAATCACCACTAGATACATAGTGTTCTTCCAATCGAACAAATCTGCACTCAGTTTCTGCCAAGGACGCTCTGGCATTTGCGATGGAATCAGTGGTTCGCGTGTGTTTATCCTCTCTTTAGCGCATCTCTGACATCTGTGAACAAGATCTCCCAACTGCATACTGAGGCCAGGCCACCACACTGAGGCTTAGCCATTTCCCTGCACTTCACGATTCCCTGATGACCTTCGTGTATTCTATCCAGTATCTCGAGACGCAATTGCGATGGAATAACTAAACGATTCCCTTTCATCAAAAGTCCGTTCTGTACTGTTAGTTCTGCACGAACGGGCCAGTATGCTTTCACTGCTCCCTTTATCTTCCACTTAGGTGGCCACTCGTGTTCACAATACTCCATTACCTGTTTGCAAACAGCATCTTCTTGTAGTAGGTCCCTTATCTCCTGAAGTAGGGTAGGCGTCGCTGGCAGACTGTCCACTGTGAAGCATACAAGCAGTTCTGCTTCCAATTGTAACTCCTCGTCCTTGGTAGAGGGTTTTACAGTTAGTGGAGCTCTCGATAGTGTGTCAGCGCTCGTTATACTACTTCCGGGTATGTGTGAAATGCTATATGAATAATGCATTAGACGCATTCTGAACCTCTGGATGCGGGGCGTCAGTTCATCTAGATTCTTGCTCGTCAAGAGAGTCACCAAAGGCTTGTGATCTGTGTGTATGTGGAAAGACGTTCCAATCAGGTACTCTCGAAAACGCTCACAAGCCCACACGATAGCTAGAGCCTCTTTTTCAATCTGAGCATATCGGCTCTCGGTGTCTGTCATCGATCTTGATGCATATACTACTGGTCTCCACTCGCCGTTGCTTTGCATCTGAGTGAGAAGACCGCCAACCCCATAGTTTGAAGCATCTGCAGTTACACGTGTCTCCTTTTTAGGGTCGTATTGGGCGAGTATTGGGGCACTGGTCAGCATTGCTTGAATCTTCTTAAAGGCTGTTTCCTGCTGCTCTCCCCACGTCCAAGTGTTCTTTTTGCTGAGGAGGTCCCGCAAGGGTTTGCTTGTGTTCGCTAGATCGGGCAGAAACTTCTCGAGTTGGTTGGCCATCCCAAGAAATCGTCTGACTTCTGGAATTGATGTCGGGCTTTTCAGTTCTTGAATGGCCTTTACCTTATCTGGGTCTGCAGAAACCCCCTGTGCACTGATGATGTGCCCAAGAAATTTGATTGAACTCTTGGAGAATTCACATTTCTTGGAATTCAGGGTTATCTTTGCTCTCTGGAGTCTCTGTAGAGCTGCTGTCAGATTCTTATCATGTTCCTCCTGGCTGCCTCCGAACACTAACACGTCATCCATTTGACACAGGACTCCTTCTAATCCTTCTAGAATTTGAGACATCCGTCTTTGAAAATGTTCTGGTGCAGAACTTATTCCGAACGGAAGACGTTCGAAGCAAAATCTTCCAAAGGGTGTTATGAACGTGGTCAGTGGGACTGATTCTTTGGCCAAGGGAATTTGCCAAAACCCACTGTTGGCATCAAGTTTACTAAAGACTTTAGCTCCATTAAGTAAGCCTAGTGTCTCATCTACTGATGGTAGTTGGTGGTTCTCTCTCTTTACATTGTCGTTTAACTTTGTGAGATCCACACATATACGGACTTTACCGTCTTGTTTTGGGACTACGACGATACCAGCACACCACTCTGTTGGCTGTACAATGGGGGTAATAACCCCGAGCTCTTGCATCCTCTTCAGCTCAGCCTTTACTTTATCCCGTAAGGGTATGGGTATCCTCCGTGGAGCATGTATGGCAAATGGTTGGGCTCCTGGATTCAACTCTATCTTGTACGGTGAGACGAAATACCTCAACACACTAAGGCACAGTTCAAACGTCGATGTTCTCATGAGCCGAACCAGATAGACATAAGATCGACATAAGATCGACGTAAGTTCGATGATTCAGACGTCGAACCTAATTCAGTCGCTCCGAATGATATTTAGATAAACAGACAGTGAAACAATGGCGGACCAAATGGCCAACTCAAACACAACTAGAACAAGGGCTTTTCTTCTAGGAATGAATGAACGAAACAGAAGAAGAAGGATGATGCAAACTGCATTAAATCATGTACAGGCAGCCCAAGCTGACAAGTTACGAAAAAAGAACTTTATAATGGTTTGTATGGGAGCGTAACGAACTGCGTTCACTAGCCAGAAATACTGTAAAAAGTTTGAATAAAAATGACTTACCTTGACACTGTGATGTCTTCTGCATGTGTTTCTCTCCTTGTTGGGCGGTTTTAAGCTGATTTTAGCCGGGTTTGTTTTCGGAGCCCCTTCTTCCTAAAAAGAGAAAAGGCTGCACACTCGATATTGACAACGCTCGACATCAGGGCGATAAATTCAACTTCAAAATCATTCAGAGTTCACAAAACCTCAACGCATTCCCGGCCCAAAGGTTGTTCTTTCCATAGAATGCCACTGTTAATACAGGAATGGATTATCAAGCACACACGACTACATTTTCTTTCTCGAACTCCGTCCATTTGAACTCCTAACCGCCGTCAATTATAATTCGACGATACCAGAGTTGAAAAGTTGGCTGAGCAGCCTAGCCTTTGCAGCAAGGGCTTGGAGAGGTCAAATTACTGGCCAGGGTGCCCTTGTATGAATTTGACTCGCGGCTATTATCTCAGTTAACCAATGCAAATGACACCGGGGTCAAGTTCACTTAAAGTTTTAAAAAATCAACCTGATGTTAGTTCGCTGCAACTGTGCTGTAGAAGCATGTTCTGGCGAAGGAAGGCTCACAGATATTCTATAATGATTGGGATTTACCTTCGTAAACTTTATACCGTTCTGTTATCATTGGAAACCATTTTGGAGAAAAGAACCACGAGAGTGTGCCCCCGTTTCTTTCGGCGCTTCTAAAATGGGCTTCCTGTGGTTGACGAATCCCGGCCTCGAATCCCGGCCTCCAGCCTCGACTGTTGTAGCAAAACCGTATATGGGCTTTTATCGCACGGCGGCCATGTTGAGTCCCTGGAGAATAAAAACCTTTGTTTTCGCCTGGTAAACTCGTTCTGAAAACAACCAGTGCGCGCGAGGCTACCGGGCCAAAACTATTGTTTTATCCAAGCGGCGGATGGCCGTACTGCGATAACAGCCCATTGCTGGCTTTCACCTAACGTCATAGCCGCCATGTTGGTGCCCTTAAACAATAGATTCCTCGTTAGCTTCTTTTGTTGGGGTACTAACATGGCCGCCATGCCCTTTGTCATTTGAATCTCTGGGGATTGAGTGAAAACCAGCAATATCCCCGCGGTACCGTGGCCGTTTCAACAATGAAATCCTCTATTAATGCCCCGCTATTCCTGGGTAGGGGGTTCGGAGCTTTCCACTGACTAGTGCATTTAATATACGTATATCATTTGTGACGCACGTAGCCTGCTACGAATTATTTGTTCGAATTTAACGTTAACTACATTGCACTTACCACACTTTCCAGCTGAACAATGCATTTGACGACTTCTTAAAGAAAACTGCATATTCCCGGTCATCAAAACTTCTTTTTCTTTGGCTTTGCCAGAACATGCTTCTACAGTACAGCTGCAGCGAACTGATACACCAGTTGATTTTTTTCAAATTTAACGGTAAACTTGACCCGGTGTCACCCTGGCCAGTAGGTAGTGATCGAAATTTGACCTTTCCAACCCCTTAAGGGGTTACCTTTGCTGCGAAGGTTAGGCTGCTCAGCCAACTTTTCAACTCTGGTATCGTCGAATTATACTTGACGGCGGTTAGGAGTTCAAATGGACGGAGTTCGAGAAAGAAAAGGTAGTCGTGTGTGCTTGATAATCCATTCCGTCTAAAATCAGCTTAAAACCAGATTGTGAGAGACTTGTGAATCAAACCTGGTGAATAAATCTGCTTTAAAACGAACCCAAAAGTGAATTGTGTGCGGGTTTAGGGAAGCAGAATTGGCGACATAGTGGCACCCCCGACGGGACACACATGTGCTCGCACAAGAGCAAACTACGTGAACAAATCAAGATGGAACAGAAAATAATGGCGGTTAGCGGTGAAACTCAAGACGCTTAAGTTTACTACTACCAAAATCGAAGAAGTGATTGCAACAACAAATCAAATGGATGTCCTAGAGCGGCATGGGGAATCTATTAGCATTAAAATCAAGGCTGTGAACAGTCTCAAAAATGAGATCGTGGAGCTGAAGTTTGTGGAAAACGAATCTGAAGACGAGGTAAAGGACTGGTCCGATTCAATTGAAGCACAAATTGATGTCGCCGACAGTAAAGTCGCTTCACTGCGACAGCGCATAAAATCGTTAGAGGATCACGAACGAGCCAATGAAAAGGCACAAGCAAGACAGGAACAGTTAGCGCTAGAAGGCGCTCAATACGACTTACAGCAAGAACGAGAAGCTCAAAATCGCAAGAAACAATTGGAGTTTGAGAAAAAGCTGTTGGAACAAAAGCTACAGTTCCAGAAAGATCTAGAAGGAATTCATCCTGAGGATGCAAACCAGGGAGGAACGAATGGGCCAATGGCGAAACTCCCTAAGCTCTCGATAACGAAATTTAACGGGCGTTTTGAGGCATGGCTACCCTTCTGGGAGAAGTACGAAGCAGAAATTGACGGTTCCAACCTCGCCGAAATCACCAAATTTGCTTATCTAAAGGAACTACTCGAACCAAATATTCGAGTTGGAATTGATGGATTACCGTTTACACCAGAGGGGTATGAGAAAGCAAAAAACATACTAAAGGAAGAATACGGTCAACCCGACGAAATAATAAATGCACACCGGCAGAACATCGCCAATTTGCCCATTATTAGCGGGTCAACCCCACGCAAAGTACAAGAATTCTACAAACCATTGCAGACTAATGTTCAGAGCTTGGAAACACTGGGGCAATTAAAGCAAATCACTGGAAATGTGCGTTCCGTGCTCGATAAACTTAAAGGCATAAAGGCAGACTTGGTTCGTGGGGAGGAAAGTTGGCAAAGCTGGGATTTTCATCAGTTATTAGACGCAATCAGAAAATGGAAGGAAATCAACCCTGTTGAATCGACATCGAGCGAAGATAAACAAACAGGCCAAAAACGCCCTGGAGGTCAAGCGCCAGGTCGTCTCTTTAATTTAAAGGAGCTCATTCAACCAAGATGCATTGCGAGCTCAAATTTCTCGAACCGCCATTTTCGGGGCCCCGATAATGGCTCTGGAGAGCTTCTTGAAACAAATCCTATTCCATCGGTCTCACAGGGGCATACCAGTTGATTACTTATAGGGGAAAATGTTCCTTATTTATTAGCTTTTGTGTTCAGTCATATATTTCCGAATTTTCACTTGCCGGATGAAGTATTGAACGTACTCTGGACTCGCCTTTGGTCAGTGAAATTATTACTGGAGTAAGCCGACTGTTTGATCGTAATTCCTACAGTTTATCCAAACAGGGCGTTTCTACATTGGCTTGATCGGCCCGCAGACCTAAATGACAAGAAATTTAAAGTTAAGAAGAGCTGAGCCTTTTGCTTATCATTATCGTATCGGACACTTACAACATTTAAAGCAGAAGACTCGAGGACGCGGTACACGCGCGGTACATGCAAGATTACAAATCTCGCAGTTTCTCTCTTAGTCTTATAGTCTTGGTTTTCGCTAAATGTACATGGACAACGCTGAGACAATTAAAGTAAGTAAAAGTGAAATGTGTTGATATCTGCATGAGCGGCTGTAAAGTGGAAACCTATTTTATAAATGTTTCTCTGCTGAAGAATGAACTTCAAGTTCAATCAAGTGCCGCTGGGCGCTCAGAAAAATGATCGATCGATATTTTTTTACCCAGCATATCCAATGTACGATTAACGGAAGTCAAGGGGCTTTTAAAATGACACAAACCGGCTGAAATTCAGGCTAACAAACAATAACATTATACGGATTCGATTATTGCATTGGCGAGTCAAAATGTGGTATGGAGAACGCACGAACCTTTGAACACAAATAGAATGTGGCAAACAGTACTTCAACATTTCAAACCAGCATTTTGGCAGGGACAACCTAGCTCCTTTCTTTCGACTACACGTTCTTGCATGCACAAGCCTAGAAAGGAAAGAACTCTAAAATTATGTATAACGCTATCGTAGAATTGATTAATTTCCTTGCCACACGATCTTGGTCCAGAAGTTGGACAAGTTGGTTCGCTAGATCGAGCATGAGATCGATTGCTAGCATCACGTCGAGGATTTTTTATCGGAGAACCGTAGTAATTCCGCTCATTCTATTATATTTCTTCAAGTATAAAGGCAACCGATCACCCCGCCGATCTCGGCCATTCAGTTCAACATTTATAAAAAGCCCGATATCACATTTTCTGATTGGCAGCTGTCCGATTTCAAGTAGTTTCCCGTATGAAAACAATAACAGTGACTCGCAATGCATCTTGGTTGAATGAGCTCCTTTAATGAAATCGATAGCGGGCGCCGAAAACAAGGGTGCGTCTACTGCGATAACGTCACGCACACTTCAAACGAATGTACAAACGTCACTACGGTGGATGAACGACGGAAAATACTAGCACAGAAAAAACTGTGTTTCAACTGTACAGGAGAGAAACACCGCGCAATGGAATGCAAGAGCAAAAAGGGATGTATGAAGTGTGGATCACGCCATCATACTTCATTATGTAAGTCGCCAATCAAAGAAGGCAGCAACTTGATGACAGCAAATGAGATTAAGCAAAGCAAAGTTGTCTATCCGATTGTTGTTGTAGATGTAGAGGGAGTAAAATGCCGTGCTTTACTCGACACAGGGGCTGGTAGTTCCTATGCATCTGCCGCGCTGTTATCTAAAATTCCTAAGCGGTCATGTTGTAAAATAACTCGCAAGATTGAGATGTTATTGGGAGTGACTACGAGACAAGTGGAAATCTATACTGTAAACTGTAAAAGCAGTGGACCAAGACTTTGCACTTAACGTTGACGTAACAAAGGTAGATAAAGAACGACTGCTTTTATTGGATAACCCTGAATACGAGCAACTACTAAAGCAATATCTTTACAGTATTTCTGCTTAGTAAACGGAGTTCGTTACGCTCCCATACGAACCCTTATCTTATATAATAATACGCTAAGTGTGTGTGTGTTGTAACGCCCTTTCCCAGGCTCCCTCGATCGACATCCAAATATAGAGCGCGCGCGCGTCCGATCCGAAAATGCCGCCAAAAAGTGACGGCCACAGGTATCCCAACGAAGTCGACGAATCATGCGAAAAGTTGCTCTCTGTCTTGGTCTTGGTTGCATCACAGGCAGCCCAGACTCGACATATATTTCCCGCTTTTTGGGTTACCTGTGGTATGTTTCATAAGCGATCTCGGAAGAGTTTACATAATTGCTCCTTGTGAATTCTCTTTTCCGATTCCTACGAAATAAATCTTCAATAATAAAAGATTGATACTTAATGAAGTTTTGTGAGTGGTATTTGGGGTGATTTGGAGACTTCTAAAGCAGTTTAATAGGCCTCAAGGTTTTGACGGTTGGCCGCGTGTCTACTTCAAAGACACAAATATACACAAGGTACATGTATGCAGTTTCGAGGCGCTTTTCATCGATGTGACCTCACTCGACGCCGAAATTCGACAAGAAATTCAAATCGATTTGGCCTCTGCTTTCGGCACACAAATCCAGAGATGTGTAAGCACTTCTCATCCACGTTTCAGGCCAAACGACGTGAAAACGGCTTGGAAAATTAATTCCGAATTCAAAATATTTCTATCGCTATATGATCTGCAGATTGATCGGTCCACAAATCAGCGGTAGACATCGCAGGCGGTGCTTAAAAGTGCAGTTGCCATGCCCACGCATGAGCTCAAACTCAAAGTAAACAAACTCTACTCATGAGAACATGTGATTGTCTTTTTCAGTATATTTTTTAGGTGATAATATAAACAAAAATAGCACGATTTGTACGTAATATTTATCACTTGCTGTATTTATGCGGTGCTTTCAAGATGCAGTTGCCATGCCTACGGGAATATTTTGCCATAGTATTTTCGGTTGACGCGATTTCTACCTAGAAATCCGAACAGCTAATAGCTTTCTAGAATACGTCAAAAGACATAGTAGGTGCCTTAAAATGGCTAGATAAGCTGCAGACCACTGGTTTCAAACGAATTTAAAAAAGTACTCGTTGGGTGCCCTTGACTGCTGTCCGTTGCCAGTTGTAACAAAAGACCTAGGGGTACCACTGTTTCTTGTGGTATAACCTTATGCCTTCCTCAGGCTTTATAGGCTCTAGAGATTTAGCTCCCTTGTTGTATTTACTGATCTTTTCATAGATGTCGCGTGACATTCCCGGCCAGTAAATTATGGCTATCAGTAGCGCGTGCCTTGCACTTCGGTGAGTCTATGCCTAAATGGCTCTCGTGTACTAAATTTAACATCGTTTCTCTCATCGTTTGAGGGATAATCAATTGCGATCCCTTAAAGAGTAGACCTTCGGCCTCACTCAGTTCGTCCTTAATGTTCCAGTAGGCCGTAATACTGGGCTTTATTTCCCGTTTGTGGTTAGGCCAACCGGCTGCAATTTGTCGTCTCAATTCCTGTAGTGTCACGTCACGCGCCGTTTCTCTTTTAAGTTCATCAAGTCTCTCCGGACTAGCTGGAATTTCTGTAACGAAACTGTGAACGCAAATCTCAATGTCCTCATGTAGACCTTGTTGATCATCTACATGTTCCGTAAGGTATGCTCTCGATAGTGTGTCTGCGATGAACATAAATTTCCCCGCTACATAATGCACAGTCAATTGATACTTCTGTAGTCTTATCAGAAGACGTTGAATGCGCGGTGGTGTTCGAGATAATGGCTTATGAACCGTATACCGTAGAATCCCGGTTATAAGCCCTGGGCTTATACAACTTCTTAAGAGTTTTGGGTGGTTTTGGTTTTGGCTTATAACCGGGAGGGCTTATAATCGAGGGGGCTTATAACCGGGATTCTACGGTATTTCAATGGAGAGCTGTGAAGGATGGTTTACAAAAGAGTGTATGCACACTGAGACTAGTTGATCAATCTGTTTATTTTATAAGTAGCAAACCTTATGTATGATCATAATATTGGTGCAGCTAATCAAGTTTTGATTACACGTCAATCAAATAGAACGATAAATCATTATCATTACACTTTAAATAATCCGATTTTTCTGCTACTGTCGAAATGATCACTAACGATTACATTGCAACTGAAAATGTACAACCGGTTACAGTATTTAAATAACTCATTTAATTTACAATTGGCACGGTTCAATCTTGTGTCTATTCTGTTAGGTGTTAATGTACAGTCAAGTAGTCTTAATACTTTGTACGATCACCTTTGCTTTTGATAACAGCAGAAAATATTATATTCATAGATTCTATAATGTTATTTATTGCGTGGGGTTTCGGTGAGGCCGAGCCTAGGTAAGACCAGGTATTCAAACACAGTTAGAAATGTTGTCCGTGGAAAAGGCTGTTCATTTTTATATTTTGCAACTCTATGATGTGTCTAAGAGCAAGATATTTTGTCCATGTCTGTTCTCTGTAGTTTCAACTGTTTCCTCTCCCAAATTGTAGGCTCTTCAGACCATAAACTCACTACAACCAGACATTCAAATAACTTGGCTTTTGATTATTGTTTTTATTCCGTTTTCCTGCTTCGATCAATGGTCTTTCGGCGACAATATTTGTTTGACTCGAACTGCCGTCAGTTTTGGCACTTTTTCAGTCGACAATAGGTATAATTGTGTTCATCGGTTTGAGAAATTAACTGAGATCAGAAAGATAATATTGCCTTTTTATTTTATCAAAATACAACTTTGAAAACATCAACACGCTAAAAACCTGCAGTGCACAATCTGGCGCCATTGCATTGTGTCAGGATAGATAGATAGATAGATGTGTTTATTGGCACCATATACAAAATTGTACATATATAGGTCTCAGACATGCTGAGAAAGCTAACAAACGTAAGGTAAGATACAGGTATAGGAGTATATGTGTTAAATGTAGTGATTTTAACTATTATTTTTGCGTTTTTTGAAGCAGTCATACGATATATTTACAAACTTCTTTTTGTAATAATAAAGGCGGATCTATTAGTAAATTAAAAACTACATTTTCGTCTTGATATTTCGGTTTCTGTAAATTTAATTTTCTATTCACAACATTGATTGTGTTTTCCCTTAAGTCATTGTAAAGGGGGCATCTCAATACAAAATGTAATTCGTCTTCTACTTCTTGTTTGTCACATTTTTGGCAAATTCGTTCTTCTGGTTTTAGGTAGGGCCTAGAATGTCGACCTTTTTCAATTTCGAGGGCGTGCATGGTTACTTATTCTTAGACGAGTTAGAGCTACTCGATGATCAAATAAATGTTATGAACATTACAAAGGTATGGCTCAAGCGAATAGTTAATTTTAAAAGTACGATAAGTACGAAGTTTATTGAGTTGTCCTTCTTTTCTGTCATCGTCGTTGATTTGGCTTAGCCAGCATTGGTATTCGATATCTTTTAATCTTTGTTTGAATAATTTTTCATAAGGCTTTTGAATTGCTGGGTTGACCGGAGGATCATTCCAGATGTCTCCGAGACCAACCGTACATATGGCAGTTTTCATTTTCTGATACCAATCAGTTTTGTTATTACCGTCTCTGCTATCTATATATGACGATTGTGTCCTGCGATAAACATATACGTTCTGGGTTATTAAGCTTGAGCCAGAACTTATAACTCCTTGTTTTTGCTTCCACCGAAAGAGGATATCTTCCAAGCTCTGCTCGGCAAGCATTATTAGTTGCACTTTTGCTTACTCCTAGTAGAAGTTTACAGAACTTTGTGTGCACTATTTCTATTGGGTCTCTCTCTGTAGACTTTGTTATGTCTGCCCCCCAGATTTCACTGCCATAGAGAAGAATTGGTTTAATTAGGCAATCAAAGAGGCGTAAAGTCAATTTAATATCCGTTCGGAAATTTTTACCCATGGATTTCTTCAGTTTAAATAAAGCCTTCAGCGCTGTCTTTTTCAGTTCAGTTTTAGCAAGGTTAAAACTACCTATCGTGCTAAACATTAAGCCGAGGTATTTATATGAAGTAACGTTCTCAATTTCATTTCCCCGGTATCTAAACTTATACTTGTTCATCGATTTACCGGTATTGTTGAACACTAAGATCTTTGTTTTTTCTAAGTTAACTTGCATTCCGTTTTCATTAGTAAATTATTCAACACCTTTCAGATAGTTTTGTAGCTGGATAGCATTGTTTGCCATAATAACAAGGTCATCCGCATATAGTAGACAGTTAATATTCATTCCATTTATTATCAGTGGTTCATTCTGATCAGCTTTTTCTGCAATTGTTTTAGGAAGGTCATGTAGGAATAGATTGAACAGTGTTGGCGAGAGAATGCACCCTTGCTTCACACCTTTAAAGTATTGAAATGTTTCAGTGATTTGGCCATCGACTTTGACAGCGGCACAGTCATTGTTGTACATTGTTTTCAATATTGACAAAAAGTCACCTGTAATCCCTGTATCCTCTACTTTCTTGAATAGCTTACTTCGGGGGATCGAATCGAAGGCCTTCGAAAAGTCGATAAAACAGGTAAACAGCATATTTGGGTGGGGGGGGGGGGGGGGGGGGGTGGGGAGGGGACTCCCATATAAAAGGGGTAGGGATGCTCGTCGGACATTTTCGATTTGACTCCTAAGAGGTACTAAAATGGGCGTGGCTCAAGCTTATTTTGACCCCTAAAAAAAAAAAGTGTAAATTGATAACAGCTTTTTTGTTCAATTGACACCCGACCCCTAAAAGGTACCGCTTTACATAGAAATGTCTGTGTTTGATGGTGGATACCCTAAGTGGTAACAAACTCCTGATTTTGACCCCTAAAAGGTACGACGAGCATCCATGTACCCTCACATAAGGGAGTCCCCCCCCCCCGGGGCTAGACTATGTCACTATCTTGATTTGTTGATTTCATGTAACTTCCGCGGGTCCCTGCCAGTAAAGTTATATTTTCGTAACTTGTCAGCTTGGGTGTTAAAAGAAGGAGATTACTGCTAAATGATGTGTTTCATCACGGCGCTCTTGAGGTTTTCGGAGAGCAACGAAACGCCAATCTACAATAGATCGTGTTGCATATGGGCAACGTCCAATTCATATATGCACTAGTAATTCAATGGTCGCAAAACATGAACTCCACATGTCTTCATGGCCTATTTGTCTTCTCCAGGCAGCCATGTTTTTTTGACATCTTCTGCGCATGCCTTTCATGCCTGGAAAGGGTTGTGGGAATGAAAAAAATCTATTATAATAATTTACACTACATTATAATAATTTATTCTACATTATAATAATGTATACATTAGGTCGGCTCGTGAAAAGTTCGATGTTTGAATCACAGTCGCTCCAAAGTCGTAATTCCCGACTTGTTTTGGAGTCCAAAAATAAGGCATTTGTTGAAAATGTCAGTTTTTTTTGGGCATGAATCGCATGATACTGATCAATATTACAATACAAGTAAGTACCTTTTTGTAAGATATTCGGAAAGCAGCAAAATCATTTTTTGTCAGTTTTTCAGTATATATATATTGGATATTTGGATAAGGTCGATTTTTCTAACCTGCGGGTACGACAGGAAGTGACCCAGGATTACCAGGAAGTGAGAATTGTTTTTTCATTTGTATAAAATTTAAAGAAACTAGCATACTTTTTGCGCTTTGTGCTAGTATTATAAAAAAAAAATTAATCTAGCAGAATTTCTGGCACAATTTTAGAAAAATCGGAGCACTGCCAGTGACATAAAATGCTACTTTTACGAGTACAATCTGTCAAAGCCTAGTATGGCCTCGTAATCTTGCTTGTTTCAAGCCATTTTATCATATAATAGGTTTCGTAGGTAAGAAATCAAGGTTCAAAAAACTTGCCAGAAGACCTTCAAACTAGCGACAAAGTTGGTAAAAAAACATGGCATTTTCTCACCTTTCGCTACCTTAAACGCGTCCATCTTGTAAAATTATGTGGCAGGCGTTCTTTGTTGTTTACTATGAAGTCAGAAAAGGACAAGTACCAACACAGGCTTACCATCCTCCAGTTTTGTACCTCAAAATTGGTTTTGGGTTTATATCGCTCTGTTGCTTTCAATTCGTAGCCACTGTGCTCAAAATATACCCGAGAAATAAAGTTTAGCAGTTATTTTAGTGCTGTTTGGTGTGTTTTTTTTAACGGGAAAAGTGTTATATTTAGCGCGTTTAGCGAAAGAGAATTTCGGGTCAGAGAATACAGAGATAGAAAATTATCATATTAAGTTCTGTCCGATTTGATTCGACTTTTCTGGCGATGGGTGAAACTTAGTTTACATCTTTTAATTAACTATATATGTATATGTATATATATTCTTTTTCCACTTAGTATATTACTATTTAATATTTGTCATGTAATGTACTTTCAGTTCGGCTAAAAATGTGTGAACAAAATTGAAGTTGAAGTAGTTTAATACTCGTTCATTGTTGACTAAGCGATTTTGCAATCTCGTACCCAATCTCGTGTTTCTTACTACGCATGTCGAGCACGCATGCGCCGTAAGAAACAAATGGGTTCTGGGTACGAGATTGGCGATTTTGATGCCCGAGGACGGTTCAGATCATATCAGCTCATAACCCAGTCGTTATTCAGCACTCAATTTATCATTGTTACAAGACGGCTTGCCAACCGTTCACTCGAGCTCAACTCTTTTATTTCCTGTTTGCATAAATGAGCACACTAATGCTCCATCACGGTAGTATCGTCGTGTACCGTTGAGATCCGTGGGGAATCAAACCTCGCGCGCTCGGAGGGTTCACTTGTCGTACCGCTATTATAGTATATATTATACAATAATAGAACGAATATTTTACGAACTTGCTAATGACAGTTGATATAAATCTGGTAAAAAACGGTTGCAATCAGCGAATTCTCTCGTGGTCTAATGGTTAGGGTTTGTGTTGGTGGTGGATAAGCCATTGCATTGATTCTTAACCGGCCCGAGTTCGAATCTCGGTTCAGGCGTGTTTTTTTTTATACTGAGGATAACGTAAATCCTTATAAAATTTCTATGTGTCGTTTCGGATGTTCGTATAAAATTTCTGAGTCTAAAATTATTCATAGCGAACGTGGGTAACAAAGGGAATTTTATGACGCAGTTGGTAAAACGGTACACGACGATACTACCGTGATGGACGAAGAAAACAAATCTGGCCGCAGAAAGATTTTGAAGAGCCTGAAAGAACACTGGAGAACGTGTCAGGAAAGCCCACAAGAGTATAGTCCTTGTCTGGAACGTTTACGAAGCCTGGAACGATTTCAAACACCGCTTTTGAGATGCCGGAGTTTCGTGTTTACAGTGCCCGGGTTTCGGCGGCCAGTGAAATGACGCTTCGGTCGTTCATTCCTGCTTGCATTCGTCCCCTTTAATACGTGTAAAGGATGTGATGTAAAGTCACGTGGTAAGCTGTAGTGCTAAGTGTGCACGCCCTACGAGGGAAAGAGAAAAAATCTCTGACCCAAGTGGGACTCGAACCCAACGACCTCCAGGTTACATGTCTGGCGCTCTACCAACTGAGCTATCAAGTCAGATGAGAGCAATCGTGGGTATTGATGCGTTTTATGGGGTCACGGCGATTATATATGTATATGTAGTTATGATAGGAAATCATGTTTGCCGCGTAGCACTAGTAAGTGTAAAGGATGTGATGTAAAGTCACGTGGTAAGCTGTAGTGCTAAGTGTGCACGCCCTACGAGGGAAAGAGAAAAAATCTCTGACCCAAGTGGGACTCGAACCCAACGACCTCCAGGTTACATGTCTGGCGCTCTACCAACTGAGCTATCAAGTCAGATGAGAGCAATCGTGGGTATTGGTGCGTTTTATGGGGTCACGGCGATTATATATGTATATGTAGTTATGATAGGAAATCATGTTTGCCGCGTAGCACTAGTAAGTGTAAAGGATGTGATGTAAAGTCACGTGGTAAGCTGTAGTGCTAAGTGTGCACGCCCTACAAGGGAAAGAGAAAAAATCTCTGACCCAAGTGGGACTCGAACCCAACGACCTCCAGGTTACATATTTCCTATCATAACTACATATACATATATAATCGCCGTGACCCCATAAAACGCACCAATACCCACGATTGCTCTCATCTGACTTGATCGGCTCAGACTTGATAGCTCAGTTGGTAGAGCGCCAGACATGTAACCTGGAGGTCGTTGGGTTCGAGTCCCACTTGGGTCAGAGATTTTTTCTCTTTCCCTCGTAGGGCGTGCACACTTAGCACTACAGCTTACCACGTGACTTTACATCACATCCTTTACCCTTTAATACGTTTCTGACTACAAGAACTCTTGCATTTGTAAGTAGTTTTGTCTCCCTGAAAGTTGGAGAGACAATAGATGAGTACATTTTGTAGGTTCTCATCGAGAAAGCACAACTCGCATACCTAGAAATGTAGTTTACGGTAAAACACGATAAATTCGACATCCGGTCACTGAAACTCGGCAGAATGTGTTTCTCTTCAGCCTGAATCTCCATTGCAGCATGCAGTGATAACAATACAAATATGTTTTTCTAACCGAATGCCTTCGAGTAAGAGCCAGTTTGTATTGTAAATATAACTGTCGTTGTATCGCGATCGCAAGGAACTGAAACTCATTACAATTTTCAAGTGTTATGCAACAACAACAACAACAATTTATTAGCATTCCCATGTACATAAATGGTATTGCCACTACATTACATATGTAATTATATATATATAATAAATTTATTCATATTGATAACATAAAACTTGTTTTATTGGAGGATGCTAAATCATTTGAGATAAGCAAACATGTAACATATTGCGATAAATTGTAGATTTCAAAGACAGTCTACCTACCTCATTACGAGATGCTACATTGGGCGCTCTTTTATTTAATCCTAGATAATATTTAAAGAATTGGGTGTGAGTCGTTCGATTGGGTCTGATTCCCATTTATGAAAATTCATACTATCATAAGCACCCCAAATTTCAGAGTTATATAATAAGATAGGTGCAAATAAGCTATCAAAAAGCTTATTGCATATATTTATAGGTATTTTTGTAAAATCAAGATATATCTTTGTCTAGTTTTCTCAGTTGAGGTTATTTTTGATTTTGTGAAGCTACCATTACTGGAAATTGTGGACCCCAAGTAAGTGTAGTCGAGAGAATTCGTAATATGTGAACCGTTTAGGAAGAAATTGTATTTCTCTAAACTAGATTTGCGACATTGTTTTTGAAAAATTACAGCGGTATTCGTTTTCTTTTTATTTATGGTTAACATCCATTGTTGACAATAATCTTGTAATGTGTTAATGGTATTTTGTAAACCTGCAGCACTAGTAGATATTTAGATTAAACTATTTAGAGATGATCCATTTGGTAGAGAAACTGGGTCAAGCTCAGGAGTATTTTGTAAGATAAAAGTTATTTCATTCAAATATAAATTAAATAAGAGTGGGGATAAAACACACCCTTGTCGAACACCTCAGTCTATTGAATTTGAAATAATTAGTTCTCTTATTTCTTAATTTGAACTACTTCAGTTTTTGCATACATGTCTGAGATGATATTGAAGAACTTCCCTCCCATATTATAATTCAATAGTTTCGTAAATAAACATATGCCATACTGAATCAAAAGCTTTCCGGAAATCAACGAAACAACAAAATAATTTACCTTTGTTCGCATTTATAACATATTTATCAATTAGGGTTCGAAGTTCTATTACCCGGGAGGAATCCAATTTGAGAAGGATGTAGAATGTTCTGTTTTTTCATTAAGTACATAAAAAAATTATTATAGTCTATTATTGAGGATGAAGCAGAATAACTTTCCTAGGCAGCTAGTAACACAAATGCCTCTGTATTTGGAGGGGTCCGATTTGTCACCTGATTTATAAATGGTACTATAATTAATCCTTTGGTCCACACATCTGGATAGTGTGCAGTTTTAATGATAAGATTAAATAATTTAGACAATACCTGTATTAATATATTTATTCCGCACTTCAACATCTCGCTACGAATCCTGTCTGTACCAGGTGTTTTTTTAATTTTTGAGTTTTTTAACAGCTTTTCTAATTTCAGAGTTCGATATTAACTTATCTAAATCGGTACTGATATGGTCAAGTGGGTCAGTTTTTTTAACAGTATCGCTTATGTTCTGATGGGTTTGTGAACAGTGTTTTTCGTCTATTCTTGAGTGCAACACACTAAAATGGTTATATAGGTCATTTAGAGGGATAGGTTGATTAGGAGGATTATTGTTTACGTTGTTTAATGACTTAAGTTTGGACCAAAATTGTTTGGGGTCTTTCTCTCTAATTAATGAATGAATATTATCATCAGAAAATTTCATCTTTTTATGTCGTAATACGTTTTTGTACTGTTTATTGATATCATGGTATTCTTTCCTTATATGATTATCTAAAGGAGATTTATGTAGCTTATTTGCAGTCCTTTTATATATTAGGCGCAGGTCTTTACAGTCTTTGTCAAACCATGCTTGGGCCGATCGTGCATATCATTAAATTGCTTGAAACCTGTTCATGCGAATCTCATGACAGAGCCCCTTTAAGGGCGTAAAATCGTAAAATGGGTACTTTTCCAAGGCTTGAAACCGGGAATCACAGACTGTACGTTAGGTCAAATTTCTTAAAGCGGCCATCACTGTGCTATATAGTCATATGAACATATCGTGACCGAAGATACGCAACGTAGTAAAATTTGCCAGAACCTTTCAGGCGGTGAACCGGACAGAGTTTGAAAGTTTTGCATATGAATCCAGTCGAGTGGACTCAGTAGTCGAGTGCATCCATGTCCTAGCCCTTCTTCGTCGGTACACCTGGCTATCGTGCATCCGCAGAATACTCACGCCGACAACGTTCGACCACATAAAGTAGTTTGCTCTAAATACCGCCGTGTTAATTCATGGCCCTATGTCGGTTTCCAAACTTACCACTGACGAATCACTGCAATTCTTGCTGTCCACCAATCAGATTGCACTTAACTTCTACGTCATGGACAACATTCGAAGTGGAATATCGAAATACGGGGAGCAGTGGCTAGTATAGTAATATTATAGTACTCGACGAATTCCTGTGTGGCTAGTAAGAGGATTTCAGTTCCTTTTTGAAGCGAGAGAGCGAGCAGCTTTAATAAGTTTCAGAAATACGATTCCAGATCCCGGCTTCCAGCGGATTTATTCACACATTTTCGCCTCCAATCCGATAAAACACGGTCACTTATTCTCTATCTATTCACTGGTTCACACTAGCGACGTAAGCATAAGCGCACGGCAAGCAACATACGCAGCAATGTATACTGATCATTTATTAGCGGCTGCCCGCTTGTGTCAACCAGGCAGTCAATCAGTGTTTTGAGGGCCACAAGTTTATTAGTGCATGTTATACACTATTTAGTGCTCACCCTCGTAAAATAAAGTCTTTATATTACCGGTACTGCTTCTGGTTAGCTCAGTGGTTAAACGCCGGTCTGACATGCGCGCGAGTTAGAGGGTTCCAAACATCGAAAATGATCAGACTTTTACGTCTTCTCGGATAAGGACGTTTTTCAAAACCGGATTTTAGGATCAGGATTAAGTCAACAGAGTCGGTCATGTGTAGAAGATTGGTAAATCATATACCACAGCTATGAGCATGATATTGATAATCGCTGGAGAAAAACGAATTTGTTTTGGAAACTGATCCCTTTGTGTCTTCGATTTTCACAAATTTTGAGAAGCTGAAAATCTGCGCACAAAACCTTCCCATTCGCACCCAAAATCAAAATAAAACACAAAATTAACACTCAGTCATTACAGTACCTTTTTAAAATCTCTCCAACCATGCATCAGGTTTGTTTCCACAAAACACACCAAGCGACTGTACTGTGAACCATACTATTCTTAGCACTGCATTTATCTCGACCACATGTTCCTACACCCACCTCCAACTGCATGCTGAGTAATGAACAATTGGACAGCGGTTTTCCCTCTGGGACTCCTTAGCTTTAAGATTTTTAAATAAGTCGTTACTTTTACACCTTGCACAATAAACGGGGGACTGTCAATTTACGTTTAATTTTTTTCAGATTTGAAAATATTACAGAGGCCACATTATATTGTCACACAATACTGTGGACGTAAAGTTATTTTTAGCATAGAGTTTCCCGCGAAAAGAAACAAACGCCGTCACTTTTAACCAACCAGGATGCACTGAAAAATTGTAATTAACACGGTTCAAACTGCTAAAAAATACTAAAGCGCAAGAGAACAAAAGACAACGTGTCGCATACCAGAACTTCGCGACTATAAATAGATACACCATCTACTGTGTCAACAGAAGGGTACAGGAACACTCCTGTGTAATATACTCCTGGTAGATGTCGTTTTACCAAGACTGACAGCTTGTTCTGTTTAAAATATCTTATCTTTTAATTCAAGCTTTAGTGGGTAGTTACCACTTAGCAATTTAAAGCGTCCATAGTTGTGGTTATGGTGGTACCTATTATGATATTCAAAGTAAGATAAAAATAGAATTATCGTTTAATGATCTCTTGGCCTGGCTCACGTCTTGGTACTTCCACAATCAACCGCACTTGGATCAAATATCAGTTAATTTTGTGTTTGGAGACTGAGTACTTCTTTATAGAGGTAAAAACAAATCTGTGCGAAGTCCAAAGAACGAGATTCTGGTACCTTTTAGGGGTTTTCCGTTTAAAAAGTATTTTCTATGCAAATTCACGCCTATCGCGCAAAACAAGACCAATGCACGAAATTACTGGCTGACAAACATATTGTTTGCGTTTCAAACATTTTAATTAAAATCGTATGTGGGGGAGGCTCATTGCCGCAGAACAATGGATTCTACTACAGTTCTTATCTGGACCATTACTTAATCAACTTTTATCAATATACCAGTGATACATACCGCAAATGCATAACTGTTTAAGGACGTACGATATAATAATAATAATAAAGACTTTATTTAGCGAGGGTAACATATAACAGCAACGCTAATAAACGTCTGGCCCTCCTAGTAGTTAAAATACAAACAGTGACAAAAAGCTCTACGTCCGACATATACAATATTAAAATCTAAAAAAACTACTAATCTATAACTAGCTAAATTTAAGTATAAAAATGCAAGAATATGTAAAACTAGACTAGGCATAAAAATTAGACAACAGGAAAAGAAAACGGATAAAATTGAATTAAATAACAAAATGATGTATAAATTTCTGCTCACTAAAAATTCGATTCCGCATGTTACGTTTAAAAGAATGTAGAGAGTTCCATAATGGTAGAGAGTTCCATAATTTACAACTTGTTACAGCAAATGTTCTACCTCCTTCAGTTTCTCTAGAATAACGGGGGCAAATCACGAAATAGGCCTTTTGCATCAATTGATCACGTGACGATTTTCCCATAGCAACGCCTTGTGTGGAGGGCAAGCCATTCTAACTTTCCTTAACAACAGAGAGAGCGTGGGAGACGCGAACGTGAAACCTCAATACTAAAAGTTCTGCCGGTTCCTTTATTATTCGTTTTCAGCTCAAATTTATCATAACTATTTAGCTTTAAATATTAAAGTTCAGTGTTAGAGGATTTTAAGAGCCGTAAGACGATCAGAAATAGCTTTCTGAAGCCAAAACCGAACCGGACTCTGCGAGTTTAATACTCGCAACATGATGGCGGCCACAACAGACGGTAAGAACTGAGCTGACTTCGGGAATGTACTTTTCTTCCACGCTTTAAATCGTTTTTATGTTCTAGAAAAATTATCTGATGACAGGAGATGTATCTATTTAATACTCTACCATAGCCGAGGAGATGCTCGGAGACGCTGGTGTTGTATAAACTGGAACGTGCTACCACTGTTGTGTGCCACAAATATGCAGTGGTGATTCACGCTATAACGATGGACTTTCCTTTCATCGCAAAAATTCCCCGGTAAAGACATGGGATTAAGGTCTCAGTGGATCACCAAAATACGAAGTAACGAGGGGCTTTATTTCAAGATTACAGACTCTAGTGTTGCTGGTGATTAAACCTGTCACATAGGAAAACCAGCTACTCAACAACCTATAATATCAGGTTGTTATTCGTACATCAGTTTATAATATCTCTGTAGCCTGTAACGCGTTCAGATACATCATTCTCCTGCATGTCATCACATAATTTTTCTAGAACATAAAGACGATTTAAAGCGTGGAAGAAAAGTACATTCCCGAAGTCAGCTTCTTACCGGCGCCAGCTGTTGTCTCATGTTGCGAGTAACTCGCAGAGTCCGGTTCAGTTTTGGCTTCAGAAAGCTATTTCTGATCGTCTTACGGCTCTTAAAATCCTGTAACACTGAACTTTAATATTTAAAGCTAAATATTTCTGATAAATTTGGGCTGAAAACGAATAACAAAGGAACTGGTAGAACTTCTAGTATTGAGGTTTCACGCTGGCGTCTCTCACGCTCTCTCTGTTGTCAAGGAATTTTAGAATGGCTTGCCCTCCACACAAGCCGTTGCTATGGGAAAATCATCACGTGATCAATTGATGCAAAAGGCCTATTAGTGGCTGACAAACATATTGTTTGCGTTTCAAACATTTTAATAAAAATCGTACGTGGGAGAGGCTCATTGCCGCATAACAATGGATTCTACTACAGTTCTTATCTGGCCATTACTTAATCAACTTTTATCAATACAATACAATACAATATATCTTTATTGGCACTTTGAGACAAAAGTACATCAGTGTACATCCAATAAGCATAAGTGGAGGAAAAATAAATAAAATAAAGAAATAATAAAAAGTAAATATGTAATAGGCTAATTTGCAATTTCATCGTATAAATCTATAACTTGTTTTATATAGATGCTGCTTAGCTTTATAATATTCTGATCTTTCATTGAGATCACATAGTAAAATAGCGAAGAAAGATCGAATGAAGAGAAGGAAGGATTTTGGTCGTATAATTTGTTCAAGAATAAGGTCCGAGCTTGTGCTATATTGTGATTTCCGCATTTGAGAAGATAGTGGAATTCATCGCCAACTTCATTCGAATCACAAACCGTACAAATCCTTTTATCTCTTGGTATGCGTAAATAACGACCACGTTCAATTGGAAAATGATGAGCCGATAATCTCAATTTAGTCACAGCTCTACGGGTTTCAAAATCATGTATTTTATTCAGATAACTCTCAAAAAAGTAATCACTTTTGACTTCTGCATGTAATTCCAATTTCGAGTTTTTATGACCATGGATTATTTCCTCTCTCTCTTCATTCCATCTATCTTTATATATTTGTTTTATTTTTCGGGTAACCATCTTACATATTGATTTGAAATCAAAATTTGGTATAATAACAAGATTGTTATTTAATTTGAAATCACCTAATTTCAGTAAGTATGAAACAAGACTAAACCAAGACCAACCTCCCTTCTTGCTCAAATTACAAGAGACTTTTAGGGCGCTCGTCAGGAAAGGGTTATCGTTATGTTCAAGTAGGTGAACAAAGTATTTGAGTACTACGTCGTAGATAAAGACATGCATGGGCAATACTCCGAGTTCAGACCTTACAGCTGAGTTAGTTGTCTTGCAATTGACTCCTAATAACATTTTATACATTTTCAGATTAAGCTTCTCGCAAATTAACTCAGAATAAAACAATTTCTCTTTAAATGAGATAATTGAACTATGACGCTTTGTATATGCTCCCCATATTTCACAATTATACGTCAAAATGGACCGGATCAAAGCGTTATATAATTTCAGGAAGACTTTCAGAGAAGTTCCAAAACGTGGATGAAAAACTTTCAGCAGACTGAACAGAGCCCTTAATCCTTTATTGTATAAGTGTGACTGATTTGCATTAAAAGAACCGGAGGGAGTCAAAACAGTACCAAGATAGGTGTACGAAGAGGTCATGGACACATTAGTTCCACCAAAAGTACATGCAATAGCTGTTTTTCGTCCTGACTTGTTAAAAAGCATAGTCTTCGTTTTCTTTAAGTTCACTTGGAGTTTCCATTTTTGACTATACGTATGTAATTTATCCAAACAGGATTGTAGACCCTCTTCACTCTCTGATAACAATAGTAAATCATCTGCATACATAAGGCAGTTTATCCTTAAATTTTCCAAGACTACTGGCTCACATTTTTTAGAGAAAATATCAGGTATATCATTTATAAAAATATTAAATAAATTGGGACTTAAATTACATCCTTGTTTCACCCCCACAAGTGATTGGAAAAAATTAGTCAAACCATCATCAGTTTTGACACATGCTTTAATTTGTCTATACATATCAACAATGATGGCGAGAAATTTCTTGCTAATTCCAATTTCGATTAATTTGTAGAACAATCCATTTCTCCAAACCGAATCATACGCTTTACGAAAGTCGACAAAACACACATACACCTTCTTACCCTGCTGAAAGTATTCGTCTAAAATTGTTTTAAGAACGAAAATGTGATCTGCCGTTCTGTAAGATTTACGAAAACCGATTTGATTTGGTTTAATAATGCCATTAGCTTCTAAATATTGAGATAGTCTAGAATTTAGAGCCAGAGTTAGGAATTTTCCAAGACAACTATTAACCGTAATACCCCGGTAATTATCGGGGTCATCAACAACTCCAGATTTAAAGATTGGTGAAATACAACCATCATTCCAGCATCGAGGGAAACGATTCGATTGGAAAACCAAATTAAACAATTTAACAATTAAATCTGGATGAGAGTCGATACAGCACTTTATCATTTCATTACTAATGGAATCTAGACCGGATGCTTTATTGTTTTTCAGTTTTCGACTAAGTTTAATTAGTTCATCCGCAGTAAAAGGCTTATCAAGAATTTCGACAAACTGGGGTACGAAAGACTCCATGTTAGATACAAATGCATCTACCCCGCGGTCGAAAAGATTATTACTAGTGTCTGCAGAACTGTTTAGATTTTTGAAATAGGAAAACCACTCTTCCGCTTCTATCGTAGATGTTTTGGTCTTTTGTTGATCCTTAGATGACCGTAGAGAATTAACTAAATTCCAGTATTCTTTTGGATTGTTAGATTCAAGCAATTGAATTTGGTTTAATATATCATTCTTGAATTCGTTCTTTTTGTACTTCGTTAACTTCTTATACGATTTCTTAAGAGTATGGAATTTACTCCTCAACCAGGGACAAGTGGGGTGTTTCAACAATAATTTACTAATGTTGATTATTTCTTTCTTTAATTCCCAGCATGACTTGTCATACCATTTCTGGGGTTTAGGTCTATTGGTTTTCTTATTTCTGCCGTGTTTCCTCACTGCGAGAGAACACCTAGCTGCACCGATAATTATTTCTGTAAATTCTAAGACACATTTCTCCGGGTCTGCCTTTTGTGAATCCAAATTACACCTAAGAGACCCGAACTTATTCAAGATTTCCTGAGATTGGAGAATAGTTGAAAAGTTATCTTTAGAGCTTGTATCCCACCTAAAGGCCAATGGAAAAGGATTTAAACTAGAATAGGTAACACTTGTTCTCAACTTGGTTAGTTTTAAAACGAAGGAAATCGGGGCATGACATGAATTAAAACTCGGGGGATTAACCGTAAAGACCGGGATTTCCGACAAAAGGCTTTCACTCACTATAGCATAATCAATCACACTGGTGCCATTGGTTGTGAAACAAGTAAATTGACCTGAGTGGTCCCCTGTTGTTCTCCCGTTCAAGACGTTCAGTTTAAAAGCAACACAGGTTTCAATCAAAGCCCTGCCGAACCTAGAGATATGAGTATCGCGATTATTTCTACTTGCAGGTGGAGAAACGTTATCGCTAAAAGGAAGGGGAAATAAAATATTTGGTGTAGCCTCTGTAAAATCATGTAAAGTCCCTGTTCTCGCATTGAAGTCGCCACAAAGTATAATATCCCCCTTAGATTCAAAATCGAGCAATTGCTTCTGCAAGATATCAAAAGGGTCGTCGTTTTGTTTCAATGAAAAACGACTAGAATTTTGAGGTGGAATGTATGCTGCACAAATAAAAATGTCGTTATTTAAGTGAAAGAAACTTTTGTCAAGCTTACACCATAAAAAAAAATCATTATCCTTAGAAAGAAATTTTACTCCTTTCCTAAGCGAGTCTTTAACTAAAACTGTAATTCCACCTGAGTATCGCTTAGCTTTTGGGTGCTTTGTTCTGGTTTGAGAGAAACTATGAAAACCAGGAATTTGTACTTGATAATTGTTAGGCAGCCAAGTCTCAAGGAGAACTACAAAATCAAATGTTGAAATTACATTAATGAAATGCGGGTCTTCTAGCTTTCCAACAAGGCCCTCAACGTTAAATGAACAAAATGTTAAAGTCGTTTTGAATTTCATGAATGGAAAGTAATGAAAGACCAAAATGAGCTATAAACTCTATATAATTCCGTCACGGAGGAAAGAAAAAAGTTAATTAAAACTTGAAAAACAGTGTTATCCACTAACCTACTATCATATCGGTACAGTTTACCTAATGTGGGCGGACATGATTAAGTCCACTTGATAACTGATAGCCTGGTACTTGCCATGAATTGTACGCTGGGTATGCTACAGGAGTATAATTGGTAGTGCTATCCATCGAGGTTGCATCTGGTCTTAATGGCATGTTGTGGTAAAACGCTTGCGGAGGCGGAGTAGCATTCGTTGACTGAAATGTATTTATCATTACTGATGAAACTTCCTTTAGTTGTTGAATTAACTGTTTCATAAGGTTCTCATTGCAACCACTCTCCTGATTTTGAGCCCTTGCACCGGTAGGAGTTGGTTGCTGTTGAGGTGGACTTTGAATGCGTTCCATATTTTCCGAGCTAGCTACATACCGAGAGACTCTTGTTTGGCGTTCTCTTCTTACCGGTGACTGTGCACCTAGCGCACGTCTGATGTTTGAGACGAGTCGTTTGACCCCAACCGTCCTGGACAAATGTTTCTTGTCAAACAAACACTCGTCGTTAAGGTTATCGTGCTTAATAATTGTAATGGAAGGGTAGGTAAAGTTCGTTTTCAGAAAATTATTAATTTCCTGTACATGGTCTTGTAAAGAGTCACTCCTAGGTGTAACCTCCGAAATAAATACTTGTGTGAGTGGAAAGACCTCCTCTGCAAGCTCAACAGTCTGTCGGAAACCCTCACAAATGTCAAGCACTGATGTTGATTCGACATACCAGTGATACATTCAATATACCAGTGATACATACCGCAAATGCATAACTGTTTAAGGACGTACGATATAATAATAACAAGAGCCCATCTGGGCTTCCACTCGGGCCACATGAGATTGAAATCCTCTTAGTAATAACCAAAGAGAATAATTATTAGCTGAATTTAGAAGTCTTTAGGAGTGGCCGGTAGCGCGGTGAATTTCATTCTCTCGGCTCCCGCTAGTATATATGTAATTTAATATTTTTGATTTTTCTCGTATGTAAATTAAAGAAGTTGACATTTTAATTTAAACACTACTTATTCAAGTAACACACATTTACAATTTAGTCTGCTGTTCTGTTATACTGCAGGTTCCGATTGTCTCAAATGTATGTTTATATTTGTACCATATTATAAGGTGTATCCTATACATCCTGTGATGGAGCTAGCTATGTCAATTTGTGTGCCTCTATGTAACTTTATCTGCTGTTCTTGCTATAGCGATACTTACTGTTTGTAAACACGACGTCATTTATATATTTGCATATATAATGTGGTTGGCAAAAAAAACCGCGTGTTTGTATGACTTGTATGGCTTGGAGAGAGAATTGGCAAAAAAAAATCAGGGAGGAGGGTGAAATGTCCAGAAAAACTAGGGAGGATGAAGAATTTAGCATACAGGGAGGAGGGAGAAAATGGGATCTACATACATGCTCTAGAGATAAATTTTAAAACTCGCTAGGGAGGAGGGAGAAATGTCACTCCCCGTTACTCTCCACTCTGTATAGGAACTAGCGATTTGGGACTCACAAAATACATCTAAAGTCTCAATTCTGCTTCCAAATCCAAACATGGTTATCAAGCTCAATGAAGGATTCTTCCGTTTTCCCCATATTAACAGACATGTAACAGTGTCTTAATGCAGTAGACTCTCTCTAGCTAGGTTATTCTGTCGTAAAACATGCCTTAGCTGTGTAGTTTACCTGACCCAAACTGTCAACAGTTTTACCATTGACAGATTGCCTAATGTTACGGCCGGGAATAGATTTCTGACAATGACTCATCGATCGATATCACCTTGTCTCGTAATGACAACAAGAGGCCAAGTACAACCTCAACAACAAGTCTTAAAAATAACACATGCAATGTTCATTTGAACTTCCTCCCAGTGATTTAGTGATTTAATTTCCTGGGGATTTGTCCAAATGCCCAATCAAACCTGTCATATCAAATCCCCTGGTATGAGGGCACAACAAATAGTAAAAAATCATACAAGGTCGGTGGCCTTGGTTCCTAATCCATGAACCAAAGTGAGCTTCCCACCCACCCCCCCCCCCCCCCCTCACCAATGGGCAACAAACAATTAATTCTGACAAGATTCCCATGGATCCACCCTGATGGAAGCTGCTGATACATGCATTATTTACCCATCCATTTACAACAACAATAAAAAAGATTTTTATTATGCAGATTATGCAGATTTTATGAAGATTTTTATTATTTAGCAGTCATGATTATGTTTTATGTAGTACGTAATCTACTAGATTTAGCCTGTATATTTATAATTATATATAAAATGTATATAGTGGCACCAAGGGAACTTAAGTACTGACTACTACTACTAACAGAGGAGAGAGTCAATCAGTGTATTTAGCATGAGTAGTTAAAGTAGTCACTGTAGGTCCAATCCCTGGCTCCTGATTGGCCTAGACGGGGGGCGTGGCCTAAAACGACGCCATTACGCACGTGGCGTCCCAAAATGACGTCACAGCACGTGGCGCCGTCTGTTTGGCGGCCAAAGCCAGGCTTGGGATTGGTCGTCCGTGTAGGCTTAGAATGACGTCACAGGCGCCGCCAAACCCTGTCCCCCAAGCGAGGCTGGACCGGAAGTGGAACCGCCGCCGCCAGGGGCAAAGAGGTGTTTGGCGGCCCAAGCCAGGCCTGGGAGTGGTCGGGCCGTGTCGGGCGTTCGGGAGGGGGGCTCGGCGGGCCGTCGGGCGAGACCCCAACCCAGGCCGGGGATTGGTTTGCGGAGGGCCCCAGGGGGTCCCCCCGGGAGTTCCCACGGGCGGGGAATGTGTGGAGTCCAGACTCCCTACTGGATGAATGACCGAGGGTCCCCCACCCTCCCCACCCCCTATAGACATTTTGGTCCGAGCCAAGTACCGAACCCATATGGAACCAAGAAGACCTAGATTTTGGGGACAAACCGGGTACCCGGGATTTTACCCTGGTGATCGGAAGCAACCCCTATACCTTGTGGCCTTATGGGATTCAACCACTATGTCCTAAGCTACCTTGTGGTCTTATGGGATTCAACCACTATGTCCTAAGCTACTTTGTGGCCTTATGTGATTCAACCACTATGTAATTGGAGACAATAAAAGAGACTTTTGTTTGAGTAAAAACAACTTTGTTTGCCTTGTTTTTAAAATTAATTTTACAAAGGCGGTGGCCCATTTCAGGCTCACCAAATTAATTAAATAATACAAGTATTGAAAATAATTAATAATAATGGAAGGTATCCTTGCAACCAAAAGATAAAATTATAGAAATATAAAAAATATATACATATATACAGGCCCTCCGGCCCATTCGAAAGATTGAAAATATCCGTGTAGAAAAAGTATTTGAAAAAAGTGGGGGGCTAATCGCCCTAGTAGTGATGAAAATGGGGGGCTAATCGCCCTAATATTTATGTAATAGAAAAAAGTAATTAATTATAGAAAGATAAAAAATATATACATATATACAGGCCCTCCGGCCCATTCGAAAGATTGAAAATATCCGTGTAGAAAAAGTATTTGAAAAAGTGGGGCTAATCGCCCTAGTAGTGATGAAAATGGGGGCTAATTGCCCTAATATTTATGTAATAGAAAAAGTAATTTTGTAATTTTGAAAGTGGGCTAATGGCCCTAATAAGTTTTTAAAATTTATAAAAAAGAGAAGATCTTCCCGTGGCATAATTTTTAAAAAACTAATCCATAATGGTGATGGTATTTATAATCAATGGGTAAAACAATAATACCGAAAACGGTCCCGTGGTGGAAGAGAATTAAGCTTCCCGCTTTTATGTAGAATTCATGGTAGTATTTTACCCGGCAAAAACAGCAACGCGGTACTTCATTTTTGCTCAGAAATTTAGATATCCTGGCAATTAAACATGCGGCACACACCGTTCTCCAACAACAGGGTAGCGGGGGTAACATGTCTCCCCGTAGTGTCTTACATCTAGAACACTAGAAATGAAAAATAAAATTTAGGTCTAATTTATGCCACGGGAGGAACTTCAGGAAAATTTCAATGGCGTAAACTTTTATCGAGGAGGGAAAACAAGATCATAACGTCGATTGAATATTTTTTTTAAGGGTAAAGTTAGGCACCCAAAGGTGATACCATGTCGAAAAATGATAATAGATCCTGACCTAACATAGAACTCGTGCCTCATCCTCGTGGCACAGTAAAAGCATTCGGGGTGTCCATCTTTTCTCAACCCAGGTTTCAATAACCCCACAAAACACGAGGGACATATAGTTTCTCCGCAGCAAGGCATAGGCGGTAATTGCTGCTGTTGCTCTGGATAATGGCCACAGTTTACACACTAGAAAAAACATAATTGGCATTTAGCACTCGACGTGAAAGAAAAGTGTACGCCACTGAAATCTTCCCCACCCCTCGTGATCCACTTGAGAATAAATGGGGTGGTGAGGGCAGCGTCTATAAATAATGCCCACGTTGCAGTGGCGCTGGCAAACGGTTGTGTTTGAATGGCACTTTTGGCACCAGCGGAAGGAAAATTCCGTTAACGGCTCAATAAACATAGCCGCCGTGACAGGGTCCATCCCCCAAAATCGCTTATTATGGGGGAGCTCCTGGTAACTAGCGTCCCAACAATAGACGGATTTAAAGTCCCAAACACTTAAACAAGTAACCATCAAAAGTGTGGGGAAAAATAACTTTTTGTGTTTGATTGCCCTCTTGTCGGCACGCTGCTGTCCGCATACGTATTCCCCAATGAGGGATAGGATCTCCAGGGGCAAGCCAAACTGCCTCAAAAAAAGGGCATGGTGAAGGTAGTGGCGTCGGTGGTTCAAGAGTGGGGAGTGCTTCGACAACCACCGCCGTCACCAACCCCACCGGACGGGGCATGGGAGCCTCACCACCAGAACATGGAGCCAGTGCGAACGGTACACGCGTTGTGCCCAATGTGGGGTGATGGTAGACCATCTGGCACGGGGACTGGCCGGAGTCCACGTGTGCGGAGAATACCGTTGCCGGAGTTGCCAAGCTATTGTCCCCCCGGACCACTTGTGCACCATGCAAGTGGCGGACCAGAAACTCTCGCGCCTAGCCCCAGGAGGAGGAGGTGGGGGAGGGGGAGAAGAAGAAGAAGATGAAGAAGATGCCTACGCGGCCCTCCTGGCGGAAGAAGAGGAGACAGAGCGAGCCGCCGCGGAAGACGAGGGAGACAAGTTCCGGTACCTGTTCTTTGATTTTGAAGCCATGCCCCTGGAAGCGCAGCACGTGGTCAACTTTGCGGGGGTCTCGAAAGTGTGCGATCTCTGTGTGACGTCAGATTTACCCACCTGCACTCAATGCGGTCCACGGAAAGTAGAGTTCCGAGGCCTCACGGCCCTCACCCAATTCTGCGACTGGCTCTTCTCGGGGAATCACAAAAATTACGTGTGCCTGGCCCACAACGCCATGGGGTACGACTCGTACCCCATCCTGGAATACATCTTCAAGAATGCCATAAAACCGAAAGTGCTCTTCCGCGGCGGCAAGGCTATGGTGGTGACCATCCCCGACTACAAGTTGGTGATCAAAGACTCATTGCTCTTCATCCCGCTGGCCCTCAAACAATTTCCCGTCACGTTTGGGTTCCACGCCGAAAACCTCAACAAGCTGGATTTTCCTATCTTTTTTAATACGCCAGAACATCAGCAGTACGTGGGCCCGCTCCCCGCCCTACATTATTACGAACCGGAGTCGTTGAGTCCACAAGGCAAAGAAGAACTGGTGGCCTGGCATGCGACCGAACGGGCCCGCGGCGGGGTCTTCGACTTCCAGAAAGAGCTGGCCCTCTATTGCCATCGGGATGTGGCCATCTTGCAACGGGCCTGTTTGGCATTCCGGACAATCATGATGAAAGCGGCGGGGATAGACCCCTTTACCAGGACCGTGACCCTCGCCTCCATGTGCAATCTAGTATTCCGCAAGAAATTTCTCAGACCGAACACCATTGCGGTCTTGCCACGGCTTGGCTACCGGCCCAAGGACGTGCAGTCGGCGTTGGCGCTCCAATGGTTGGCCCACGTGGAGCGGCGAGACGGAATTCAACTCCAGCACGCGGGCAATTTGGGAGAGAAGCACGTGGGCCCCTACAAACTGGACGGGTACCACGCGGCTACCCACACGGCGTACGAAATAAACGGTTGTTTTTGGCATGGATGTGATCGTTGTAACCACCAAGACAGAATTCATCCCTTACTGCACTGCACGATGAAAACGTTGGCCGACCGGACCCGAGACAAAATGTTGTACCTGAGTCAGCAAGGGTACAACGTGATCCAGATCAGGGAGTGCGAAGTCCGGGTGGCCATGGCCTTGGACCCGACCATCGTTACCCTAGCGCCCATCCCTCAAGCCCAGCTTCCCCTCGACCCCAAGAAAGCGTTCTTTGGAGGGCGAACCAACGGAATCAAGACTTACTGGGAAGCGAGCGAGGGAGAATGGGGGAGAGAATGGATGGAGGCGCTGGATGTGTGCTCCCTGTACCCCTGGGTGCAAAAAACACAACGGTTCCCGCTGGGCCATCCAGAAATCCTCACCGAGAATCTAGACCCTAACCTCCCGTACGAGGGGTTAATCCACCTGAAGATCTTACCGCCACGCCACCTGTTTTTCCCGGTCCTCCCAACGCACGTGGGGGAGAAACTGTTGTTTACCCTCTGCCGGACCTGCGCCGAAGACAAGAACCAGGTCCCCTGCTGCCACGACGACGAGGCCCGGGCTTTGACAGGCACTTGGGTGAGCCACGAACTTCACGAGGCCCTGCGCCAAGGCTACAGGGTCCTGGAAATGTACCGGGTATGGCATTATCCCGAGTCGGAACAGTACGATCCCGCCACCGGGACCCGGGGTTTGTTCACGGGCTACGTGAACACTTTCCTCAAGATGAAACAGGAAGCGAGCGGGTGGCCGCCCGGGTGTCACACCGACGCCGAGAAAGCCTCTTTTATAGAGAATTACCGGGTAGCCACGGGGATTTTACTGGAGTGGGACAAGATCGAGTTCAACGCGGGGATGCGGGCCCTGGCGAAATGGATGCTCAACACGTTGTGGGGCAAGTTCGGCCAGAAGCAGAACCCTCAGAAGTCGGAGTACGTCACCGAGTTGGACCGCTACTTCGAGCTCATGATGAGCGACGAATTTGAAGTGCAGGACGTACTGTTCGTGCACGAAGACATGGTGCAGGTCCACTACACCACTACCCCCCATTACGTGGACTCCAACCCCCACACCAACGTCGTGTTTGCCGCCTACACCACAGCCCACGCACGCCTGAAACTCTATTCGTACCTCGATCTCTTGAAGGACCGTATCGTCTACCACGATACGGACAGCATCTACTTCACACAGAAAGTAGGCCAAGTGGCGCCCCCGGTCGGTCGATTTCTAGGCGACATGACCAACGAGCTGAAAGAAGGGGAACAGATTGTCCGTTTTGCCTGTACTGGGCCCAAGAGTTACGGGTACGAAACGAGTCAAGGCCGTACCGTCTGCAAAGTGAAAGGACTACGCCTCAATGTGAGAAATCGGGCGATCGTCAACCTCGAGACCATGGTAGCCATGGTGCAAGGTCAAGGGGAACCCACACGGACGGTGGTGACGCCGCACGCCATCCACCGCAACACCCAAGACCGGACGTTGCACACCCGCCTAGAGACCAAGACCTTCAAGATGACCTACGACAAGAGGGTACTCCACGGCTACCAGAGCTACCCTTACGGCTACTAAAGAAAACAAAGAGACTCTAGAAGAAACAAAGTTTTATTGTAATAAATAATTCAGTTCCTTTGAGCTGTGATACTAAAGTCTCAGTCTTTTATTTAGAGGAACTCCATCTTGTAAGGTTGGAGTTTTGAATGCTTGCGCAGAAATCCTTCCCAAATACAAATATGATAGACCAACATCACATAGTGTCCATAATAGGTTCCTTCGCAGTCGCTCACCACATACTGCTTCCTTTCGCCTTCGCTCAGGTATTCTTCCATCCAGTTTCCAAATGTAGAATAGCACATGTGGCACTCGCCCACAATGACATCGCCGCCGCCCTCAGCTCCATAGAAAGTAATATCTAGACCCATGATGTTCACCGCTTGAAGAGTAACGCGTAATGAGTGAGAATTGTCAAAGTATTTTTTTCTTTAAGTCTTTTTCTTCAGGTGTTTGACGGTCCACCGGCTGATACTCTTGCCTTGGCGCTTGCCCGACGTGGTCGTCGTTCGGATCGTTGTTTCGGTACGGCCGTCTTTCGATTTTCGGCTCGTGATCTTGCGCACGGTTTGCGTCCCCCCTGTCTGGGCTTTCTTTTTCTTTTGCGCCTTATACTTTTTCTGTATTTGCGTTACCGCCCGGGCGGTCCTGCTGGGTTTTTTACCTACCACAGTATGGCGGGGCATTCTCTTCTTGGGCATCGTCTTCCCTGCGTTCGCGGTGGCGACACGGCGTTGCCAGGGGGCTTGTCCCATCCCCGCGGGTCTCATTAGGGTTCGTGCCATGGCGTTAATGAAGGGGGATTTAAAAAGGACGCCAATTTAAAGACGGTTTTTGGGCGGAGCCTGGGCCAAAAGAGAGGCGGCGGCTACCCCCACGGGGACCCCCACGGGGACCCCCACGGGAAAAGGCTTTGTAGGGGGTCCTGGAGAACGGTGTTTCCTCTCGGCGGGGCGGCGGGAGATCTTTGTAGGGCTGGGGCGGGAGTTCTTCTGGAGTTGCGGCGGTTCGTTTAGGCCGGGGCGTGTACTCTTTCTTCTTGGAGATGAGATCCCGGGGGTGTCGGATGAGATCTTTAGGAATTTTTTCTTCCGCTAGAAATTGCATGAAATCACGGTAGCCGGGCGACGTGCGGGTGGAAGAAGGATGCACCGCCTCTTTAATCAGATCGGAAATTTGACTCCCCGGTAGAGTTTGCCCGTAGAGTTTCACTTCCCCTTGCGCATTCCAGGAAATTTTCTGTCCCCCTTTCAACTTCAACAGATTGACCAGCACCGACGCTAAAGGTTTGCTGGAGGGGGGAACTTTTCGCAAAGCGCCCCTTTGGCTCTGGGTTAACACTTTGGCTGCCACGGCCATGAAGGGACTAGGCTCAATGGTTTCACGACGCCGGACGTATTTTTGGAGTAAATCTTGAAACTGGTCGGCGCTGGCCGGTTTCTCTGGGTTTTCTAGGACCTGCGCCATGGCCTTTTGGTACTGGCTGAGCACTTTAACCCCTTTGGTCGTGTCCACACGAAGCTGTTGTTCCAACCACCGCATAGACTCTTCCGGCACCAAGACCATGCGCATAGGGTTCTTCCCCTCGGCCTCTTTCATCGCTTTTTTCGTTTGTGTCGCTTCACGGTCCATCGCGTCACGGAAATTCCTACTGGGGCTGCTGGAGGGTGGTGTGGGGACCGCTTCCTTTTCCCTGTCTGGGATTTCTTCTTAGGCGGTCGCGTCTTATACTTTCTTCGGATTTTCTTCGCTGCCCGCACGGTCCTGCTGACTTTTTTTCCCGGCAGGGTTTGGCGCTGCCTTTTTCGAAGACGGGCTAAAAACAATTGCCACCGGGCCGGGTCTGTACCCTCGGGTACCGGCCAGTTGCGGATTGGTTGGACCATTCAGGACCAGATATAAGGTTGACTCAGGTATTGGGCGTACTCTTCCGGGGAAGGGTCTATTGGCGAGGGGTTGGCTGTGTCAAAATACCCTCCGGCTTGCTCCAGAGCTTTCTTGACTCCGTAGCCTACCCCTCCACTGATGGCGCCAGCGGCCACGGCTTTGCCAGCAAGAACGGCGGCGGCAATGAGGGCAGCGGTCGTGAAAATGAACCCTCCTCGCTGGCCCACGGCCTTTTTAAGCTTGGCTTTCTGCAACGCTGTCGAGGAGGAGAGCAGAATCCTTTTCCTCACGGCCGGCGACAGGGCTTTGTTGGCTATTTTTCGAAGTTTCGCCTTGATGGGGGCAAAAATTTTCTTCGCACGGGCGCCTATCGGAAAAGTCCCGAGCAAGGCGTTGTGCACCACTTCGCTGACGGCGTTGATTTGATGTTGGCTCGCGGCCCGGATGAGTTTCTTTTTCTGCCCGAGATCCGCTTTGGCAAATTGACGGAGGAACGTGGCGCTGCGTTGAAGCAAGGGGGAGGCCATCACCACAACTGAACGGTTTCCCTGGGGGGCCTAGACTATAAAGTTAACCCAATCCGCTTTGTTCAGGACCTCTTCGACACGGCTGTTCAGAGACTTCCGGGAGCGCTGTAAAGCACCCCCGCGTTGCCCTGAAAAAGGGGGATGGAAGGTTGTTTTGTTGTTGGGTTTCTTCCACACGGCCCCACGAAGTGATTGGGATGGGGTGCTGCCCTTTGTTTTTTTCACTCTTTTAACCGTCTTCTTGGAGCCTCCTAGTTGTTGTAGCGTTTTGGCAGCCCTGGTTAAAAAACCGGTTTTTCTTCGTTGTCGGTACAGCGCGTTGGTGATGCTGCCCAGGGCGTCCACCTTACGGCTTGCCTTGGGTGTTAACAATGACTTTTTCACTGCTGGCCACGTCATTTTCAGTGCCGCCCAAAGTCCTGCCCCCTTTTGATCCTCCTCCAACACGTAGGCGTGATGTTGTTTTCCCTCCTCGGAGAAAATGTTGGTGCGCAACCGGATTTGGGGCGGGGTCCGGGGGTGGAGGTCGAAGAGGAGGTAGCCAAAGGGGCGTTGGGTCGCGTCCTGGTAGGCCCGCATCACCGCCGGTACTTGCCCCGGAAAGGCTTGCTCGGCCAATTTCCGGACTTGCAACGAATCCCGAGCGTTTTTAAAAGCCACCAGGTAGTGCGCGTTGATGGAAATGGTGCGCGCGTACTTGCCTGGGGGGAAAATGTTCTGGGTCAGGTACAGCACCGTAATGTTGCGGTGGTGCGAGCCTTTGGTGAACAGGTCCACCACCCGCTCGTCCTTGGAGCCTTCTTTCATCAAATCGTCCAGGATCAAGAGACCCGGCTTGCCGCGAAAGGGGGCGTACGGGTCGTCGGGAAGCCCCTCCACAAATTTCACCCCCAATTGTTTCTGCAGGGCAGTGAACCGGGGTTGCCAAGCGCTGCCATAGCAGTACACGATCGTGAGGGGTTGCTGGGTAAAATGGGATTTCGCGTGGTGCAGAAGTCTTTCGGTGAACACCGTTTTCCCCGATTGACTTTGACCCGTGATCAAGATATTGCAGGGCGTTTGGAAACGGACATCCATCGTGCCTCAAACCCTTCCCAAGAATAACAAGACATAGAGGTGGGGAACTTGTTTTATTTTATTTTTTCACTTTGTCTCAAACTGATAACACATTGATCGTGAAGGTCTTGCTGCTGCTGCTGCCACCGCGCCACACTCCGGCGCTGGTACTGGCGTTGCCAGGCTTGTAGGGCCCGGTCCCTGGTGGTCTTGGTCTTCCACTGCTGGAGGTTCTGCAGGACCTCCGCCAGAGACCGACCGTGGGCTCGGCGCAGGAGGTAGTACAGGCAATAACTACCGCACACGCTGGACTTGTTCCCTTGCAACATCACATTGTTTTCCTTATGCTGGGCGTTCCCCTGCCGTACGTACTCTTGCAACCCGTAATAAGAGGCGGGAAAGCCATAACTGTCAAAGAATTCATTCAGGCCTTGGCGCGGAAAATAAAAGGCCAACCAATGGGTACCTGGTCCGTCGGCGTTGTCGGTATTGAGAATGAACGAGGCGGGGTAGGTCACGCGGCGGGGCCGTCGGTCCATGGGAAACACGCCCCGAAACGAGGCGCGGAGCCACCAATCGTGACGGGCCAAGACCGCCAATTGCGATGTGTAGGTGGTCATCGGCTTACAACTTTTTCACTTCTCGGCTGCTGTTGATTTCGTAGGCGGCGTCAAACTCGCAGTTCACGTACACGGATAAGGTCTCGGTGACCCCTGCGGCAAACTGAAGGCGGATGCCCACCGTCCCGTACTGTTGTAGGTTCATGTGGGAGGCGCTGCCACTGCCGTCTGGAGTGAAGTCAAAAGAAAGGATGGCGTAGCCCTTGTCCCAATCGGTCCGGGTAACGTCAATCCCGTGGTTGGCGCTCATGGGCCCTTGGGACAGGAACAAGGTATTGTACCCGTCCAGGGTTTGCCCGTCCGCAAATTCGAGGCGGGAGAAGGGGGTGGGCGTGCCGTCGATCGTGACCGTCGCGCGGGTCATCCCAAACCTTTGGAAATTGTACGGGTTCTTTTTCAGCGCTCCCAAACTGTTCGCACTCCCCATCAAGGCAAGTCGCATGCGTCGGGGGATGCGACCGCCCAGGAAATCCGTTTTCTCAAAGGTGGTGTCCCCCAGGGAAATGGTGAACATCCGTTCTTCCTCACTGTTGTAAGGGTAGAGGACGGGCTGGGACACGAGTTTCATTTCGACGCTCTTCATGAAGTCCTTGTTGCAGACACTGACGCGGCGGAAGAAAGTGACCCGCTTCAGCCTGATTTTAGCGGCGGCCACTTCCGCCGCTGCACTGTTTCCCATGAGGGCGAAGGCGTTGCTGGCGGGGGTGAGTCGGAATTCTAGGGGCACTCCGTTGAGGAGCAGTTTGTTGGTGAAGGCGGCGTCAATGTAAAACATCCCCGTCATTTCCACCACGGTACTTTCCTTCACGTAAGCCGCCCGCGTATTCAAGCCTATGTTGTCCCCATCGATTGTGAACGCATCCATGGCCCCGGCCACGTCTTTGTAGTACAGTCCCGAGGTCAGGTAAGATTTCTTGGCGTCTGGAGTATAGTTGAGCAGGGTACTGAGGTAGGCTTTGTAGGGGTAAGTTTTAGTGCTCATGGTCATCCATTCCCCGTTCAAGGCCATATCGATTTGCGACCAGAGGGAATGAAACCAATTGTTGACGATCCCCAAGGCCAAATCGGCCGTCAAAGCCTCTCCGTTGGCTTTCACGACGTCGGCCGTTACCTTGAAATAACTTCTAGGCAGCACGGTGTAATAGGGACTGGCCGGGAGGTAAAATTCCACGGGCGACCCGGGTAAGAGGGCCGATTTGGGCGCGTGCTCCGACCAATAACCTCGTTCTTCAACCGCTTGAGCCAATTCCTTGTTGAAAAAATCCAAATGGGTGTTGTAGCCGCCCAACATGTTGGGCAGGGGCGGTTTGCCCATGCCTGCGACCGTAGCCATCAATAATCAACGTCAAAGATATCTCTCGCAACACGTGCACGCTTGACAGCCTTCGAAGGAATGAGAGGGAGAGCCTGTTTTGTCTTTCTTTTATTCTTGTTGGCCCTCGCCGCCCTCGGTTTCTTCGTCTTTTTCTTTTTCGATGCCACCCCAGCTATCTTTTCTAGGCCTTGGATCAACGTTTTACTGGTTTTCTTGCCGAGCACACGGGCCGCCCCTTGTTTCGTGTCCTTTACGATTTGCTTCACCATCTTCTTGCCAAATTTCGATTTCAGTTGAGCGAGTATCTTTTGTCCTCCTTTTTTAGCCACCGCTCCCGCGACGGTCCCGGCCAGCGCTTTGCCCGCCATGACGGCTAAGGGGGCTAGCGCCAAGGGTAAGAGCCCACCCTTTTGATTGGTGACCGGTCCGTAACCGCCGAGTTCATTCCAACGGATAGGGATGAGCCCCCCGCCTCCTTGCTCTCCGCGGCCCCCCTGGAAGACAGGAATGGAGGTGGGTGTGCGTTGAGGGCTGGAGGCGTGGGCGGGGAGCGCATGGAACACAGGTATCGAAGACCCTCCGCCAACCACGTCCCCCATAGATGGCACCGGTGCCATAGTTCCCGTAGACGGTCCATAATTCATCCTTTCCTTTTCAGAGTGCGCTTCACAAATTCCAATGTCGCCACCACGGTCGCTGCTGAGGTGAATGAGATGCGGTGGCCGGACTCGTCGGTTATAAGGATTTCCAGCGTGTCAAACACCGTTTTGGCGAGCGGGAAGTAGCGCATGACCGGAAAGTCTCGTTCCACCACCTTGTTGTACGGGACCTGGGCCGACACGACCCTCAGCAAGGGCGCTTTCACATCCCCCACGATATGCGGCTCAATCAGATCGCAGTACACGTACAAACTGCGTACGGGTTGATGTTTAAAATCGCGGTTGAGCAGGTAGGCTTTGGTCGTCGAGAATTTCAGGCCAGAGTAATAGGTGGACCAACACTCGGGTTGGTAGCCTATCAGAGGTGTTTTCTTTTCCTTCTCGTTCTGCGAAAATATTTGGGGCGTGTAACCGTCGCCAAATCCCAACAGCTTGGCCAGCCAAGGGCTCACAGCAAAATAGCTCCCCTTATCGTTGATTTTAAGGGACAGGTATACTCTCCCATCGACATCTTTGGAGTTCCACAACCAGGACACGGGTGGGATGTCGTTCGGGGAAATGGCCACTTCGATAGCTTTGGCATTCCCATAGTTCCCTGGGGCCAACACAACGGTCGAATGGATCTTGTAATGCCCGGGAAACAAGGTGGCGCCTGTTCCCGTGGACGAGGGGCTCAGGTAGTATACGGTCCGGTCTTTCTCCGAAATCGACTCGGGGATCACGATGGCTTTGTCTGCGATCAACACCCCGGTATGGACCCCTAAGATACTGGACATCAACGGAGTGTTGGGGCCTGGTTTTTTCAGTAGGCCCGCGGGATGTGAGGTGGATTTTTTGGGATCGTTCTCCAAACCGATCATGTAGGCCAGTGGAGGGGGGAGGGCTAAAATGTAACCGTCCGTCACGGTTTGTTTCAATTCCAGGGCGGTCTTGGCCAATTGTTTATCGGGAGATTTCACCCGGACGGCAAATGTTTTGAGGATCGCTTGGAATCCCCCTTGCACCAAAGCCCAGCGCATAGCATGAACCAGATCTGTGACCGTTTCGAAATGCTGGGAAGCAAAGGTGAGGGTGGTCGAGGTCTCTTCTTCTTGGCGAAGTTTTTCTTGGATCAGTATAAATTGGCGGTCTTGTTCTTTAGGGAACAATTCATCCCAGGCGCGTGGAAATTGCAGGTGGCAGAGGGCCATTTCCCACCGTCGGTCCAAGACCATCATCTCCGGCAGACGGATGCGAAAATGGGAGCCCATGTTATTGGGAAAGGCAGTCCGGCTGGCCACGCTAGGCAAGGTCATCCAGATGCGGTCGGGGTCCATGCTTTCCGGAAATGGAGGGTCACTTCCACCTTAGAGGTTTGTGGAAATGAAACCAGTTTCCCGTGCTCGTCGGTTATAAGGATTTCGAAATCCTCAAACACCGTCTTGGCCAGTTGCCTGTAGAACAGGGGAGAAAAGTTGCGTTCTTGGACCGTGCCGTTTTCGTCACTGGTCCCTGAAAAAAGGACTCTCAACAAGGGAGCTTTCGTATCCCCCACAATACTGGGTTCCACTAAATCACAGTACAGGTAAAGCGTCTTCTTCTTCTGGGGCCTGGGGAAGATCAATTGCGTGACCGCCATTTCCCAGGCCGGAGACAGCTCATACATTTGCGGGAGATGGATACGGAACCGGGACGGGGTATTGGTGTAGACGTTAGTACTCGTCCCGTTGGTGACGGTAATGTAAAATTCCTCACCCTCCTGCATCCTCTCTCTCTTTCTCCCCACTCAAACACAAATGAATCCGACTGCCGGGACAACAAACTCTTTTATTTCTTTTTTCACCCGTACGTTTGGGTCTGGAGCTGAGTGACCGGGACCCAGCTGTTAAATTTAGCGGGGTACCCTTCCCATTTCACCAAGACTTCTTCCTGGTTCTTCTTCTTGCCGGGGCGGCGCTGCAACACCTTTTCGATGATAAAGAGACTTTCTTTTTCCACGGCCACCGGCGTCATCTCGCTTTCGTAAAACGTTCCCCGCAACGCCTCCCCGCTCAGGTCCTCCAACCGGTAGACGGGAGGGGTGCGGTAGTCCAACCGTTTTATCACCGTGAACACTTCCTCCGACCAGTTGGCCAGATAGCTTTTCTCAAAATGGCCTTTGGTCTTGCTAATCCGTACCGTATCGCCGGGACGGTACAGCGGTTTCTTCGGTTTCCTCTTTAGCGGCGGTCCCTTTTCCCGGTACAAGACGGCTCGTACCTCGTGGTCGTTGAAGGGCGTGACGGTGATGGGGGCGCGTCGAATGCTGCTGTGAACGGTTCGGTTGTACCCGAGCACCAATTGAGGGAGGACTTTCCAATACTCTTTCTTCCCGGTGGCCGTGAAATATTTGTACATGCGTCCCTTGAGCGTCCGGTTGAACCGCTCAGCAATCTGGGCTTTGGTCTCGTTGTACGTGACAAAAAAGGCCACGTCATTCTTTTTTAAAAAGGCCTGGAACTTGCGGTTGGTAAATTCTGTCCCGGCATCGGTCTGCAACCGCAACGGTTTCCGTTCGCGGAACACTTGGGTAAAGGCACGCACCAATTCCTCCCCCGTCTTGTTCTTCAGGGGGACCGCCCACGCGTACTTGGACAACACATCGATGATGGTCAAAATGTGTTTGTATCCCTTGTTGAAAGCGCTCGTGGCTTGCATGTCCACCAGATCCGCCTGCCACTGCTCGTCCAGGGCCAGCACGCGCACGCGCCCTCGCAGAAATTTTTTTCGAAAAGGGCGATGCAACGTAAAGGTCAATTGTTTTTTCAGCCATGCTAAAGTGGTGGGGCGGGTTACCCCCACTTCGCTAGCCGCTTTCACCAGACGGGCAGCACCCCCAAAGGCAGCAGGGCTGCTGGGGTCGTAATACAACGCCTCGAGCAGCGCGGAAGGATTCTTTTTCTTCGCCTTCTTGCGCCCCATAATCCTCAAAATGAGAGTCCTGGATAATCACTTTTCCTCCGCAACACGCCAAGAGACAACGGACACGTTTCAAAATACCATGGCACTTGAGGGACGGACCTCCTCCTCCACCGCAAGGCATTCTGTACTCTCCCCGAACCTAGCGCGCGACACCTCCCTTATACTTTTTCCCCCTAGGAAAGAGACAACAGACACCCCACGTTGTTCCTCTTGAAAGTTTTATTGTTTTTTCTAGCTTCGGCTATTCTTTCTCATTCTCTACGGTTGACCTTGTAAATAGGTATATAGTTTTTAATTCTTTTTCTGTTTTTGGTGGAAAGGACACCTAGAATTACATAGGGGGTGCTTCCGACCCCAGGGTAAAAAAATCCCGGGGGTCCGGTTTGTCCCCAAAATCTAGGTCTTCTTGGTTCCGCGTGGGACTGATTCTGTCCCTAGGGGGGTGGGTCCCTAGTGGGATATATTTCAGCGTAGGCTTGTTTCTCGTACTTTTGCAGGTATTGCTTGTGGTTCAAACCTTCCTGCATAGCCTTGAAATCCATTTCACATAGCCTATCATAGTACTTTTCTGTGGTTGGACTTCTTTCCTTCTCCAGCTTTGCGGCCAACTTATCCATATCCATGAAGTACTCGTCACTTTTCAGACCCTCGTCAAAGTGGATATCCGCTGCCCATCTCAGTGCTTGTTCTTCCATTGTCATTGCTTCACTGTCTTCCCCACGCCCCGGTACGGCTTATATTTATACACATTTCTTTTTCACATAAACACCATCTTGTAAGGGATGAGGTTTGTATGGGGGACGGTATACCCCAAGGCCTCACACAGCTTGTAGACGATGCGTACGTACTCCCCGTAATACGTCCCCTCGTAATCGCTGATCACGTAACGCTTGGCATCTTCCAGGTTCATGCACCGCATCACTTTTCTATGGAAATTGGAATACCCCATGTGTGCCGTTTCAGTCACCGCCCCCCTCGTGGGTAAAATAAAACTCGATCAGTAACCCCATGTCTTCACCTTGACACCGTAGGCGAATGAATAAAGCACCTCGCCTTTCGACGTCTTTTTAAAAAATCGACGCCCGCCGAACCCCTCCTCCCGAACGCCCGACACGGCCCGACCACTCCCAGGCCTGGCTTGGGCCGCCAAACACCTCTTTGCCCCTGGCGGCGGCGGTTCCACTTCCGGTCCAGCCTCGCTTGGGGGACAGGGTTTGGCGGCGCCTGTGACGTCATTCTAAGCCTACACGGACGACCAATCCCAAGCCTGGCTTTGGCCGCCAAACAGACGGCGCCACGTGCTGTGACGTCATTTTGGGACGCCACGTGCGTAATGGCGTCGTTTTAGGCCACGCCCCCCGTCTAGGCCAATCAGGAGCCAGGGATTGGACCTACAGTGACTACTTTAACTACTAGCATGGTATTGCTATAATTGGGGACACATTCATTTACTCTCTATGTCTATACAACTATATAATTCCACTACACTTGAGGGTGGTCACTACCAGAGATTTGGTTGCATTCTCAGTGTTAGCCTACAATTTAACATTGTGATCCAAGAAGACACAAAGCTTTTAGAACCATTTGCAGATATCAGAGCAAAGGCATGCAGTACCAGTTCTCCCAGTTATTTTAAGGTCCTACCTGGATTTGAACTCTGACTACCTCTTTTTTTTTCTTTTTTTCTATTTTCTTTTTTTAATTTATTTTTTATTTAAGAAAGCTTTTTACTAGTGTTTATCTTGATTGATCCTATATGATAGACAACTTATAGCTAGGAATAGCCGATCGTTACCAATAAGTTTATCAGTTAGTAACTATTAGTTAGTAAGGTTCTAGTATGTTCTTGTTATGCGCATGTGAGCATTTATGTATGGAACTTGCGCACTATAAATGTTATTTATTATTATTATTATTATTATTATTATTATTATTATTATTATTTATTATTATTATTATTATTATTATTGCACAACAGACGGACACTTAACCACTGAGCTTACTGGTTCTGTGATGGGCCAAATTTCGTTCAGATAAAATTAATCCAATTCTATTAAAAATAAATCTGAGACATTGAATAAATGTACTCCATGGAGTTTTAGCATAGTTTTTGTCATAAATAAATGTTATTATTATAGCCAGAGAATAATACTGGTTCACTACTCATGCTCTTGCGATAAGTGATAATGGATATATAATGAATTACAACTGACAGACAGACAGACAGCGGTTGTTTATTGGCACTTTGTACAAATACTTTTACATAAGTGGGAGTCCAATAATAATAATAGACTGGGTAAAAAACGGAAAGCTAGCTATCTAAGGCAGTGCCTTTTTTCTCTTTTGGAAGCAATTATAAATATATTTCGAAATAGTTTTCATTAATTTTCTTGGTGGATTTATAAGTAGCCTAAATTGTTTGTCAGCAGTTAGGTGTTGAAATTGGAGGTTGTTATGTTCTCTCAGATCTTTAGTCAATTGTCTTTTTAGGTCAGTGTAAAATCCACAATTGGTGAGAAAATGTTTTTCATCTTCTTTTTCAATGATACAAAAAGGGCACCACCTCTCTTCGGGGGGGATATAAGGGCGAACATGTCTCCCCTTTTCGATCATTAAATTATGATTGCTTATTAGTAACTTAGTTAGTGAGATTCGGTGTAAGAGATAATCCTCTAGCGCGACCTCTGTTTTGAAGGTACGGAAGGTTCTTAGTTTGTTTTGCTGATTAGAGTTATTTCTATTGTCGTTAAACAAGCTAGAGAGGCATTCTTGTCTTTCTAAATCTCTGGCTCTGTTGGGAAATACCTTTGGAAATACCTTGAGTTCAGGATTTGAGTTGCCGAGCAACCAAATTTCACCAAAACCGTACTTATATAAAATATTACATATTTTTGTGTCCAAGTATCATTATCATTTGTACTTTTCATTTCCTTATAAGCTTTTGAGAGCAGCGAGTTATTGTCAAGAGCGAGAAGCCTTACCCAGAATGTTATGCTATTAGTTTGGCAATCGGATTTTAAGCTAAACTTCCCGAGCTCGCATCTACATGCTAAGTTTGAGGCGCTCCTACTAACTCCTAACAGCTGTTTACAAAACTTACTTTGCACTAGTTCTATCGGGTTACGACTGTCTGGTAGAATTTTATCAATTCCCCAGACGTCGCTTCCGTAAAGAAGAATGGGTTTTATTAGTGAGTCAAATAGTTTTAGGGAGATCTAAAATTTGCCCCCATTTCTTTTCTTATCTTGTATAGAGCTTTCATAGCAGTTTTTTTTAGATCTTGTTTGGCTACAGTAAACGAACCACAGGCACTAAAAGTTAGACCCAGATATCTATACCGATAAGTGGTAGAGGTTTCGATATTTTGTCCATTAATTTCAAATATAAATCTTCTCAACGTTTCCCCAGACTTGCTAAAAACGACAGCCTTCGTTTTATCTGTGTTGAATTGCATACTGTTAGTCTGTACAGTAATTTTTGTAGACCTTCTGCCGATTGGGACATTATAATCATGTCATCGGCGTATAGTAAGCAATCGATGGGTCTATCATCAAGATATACGGGGTCGTTTACTGCCTTAACTGCCAAATGCCGCACGTTTGCCGGGGGAGGGGGGGGGTGGTGGTGGTGGTGGGGGGGGGGGGGGGTGTTGTTAATATATTGTAACCAGGACATTAACTATGCCAGGACTGATCAGTATTTTGTAGTTAAATGCCGGATAATCTTAGGGCAGGCGTTTGGAATATCCACGGATTTACAAGCAAAACGCTTGGAAACAATGAGCTACAGCTTCCTGAGCTAAGATACTTATCAAACATATCGATATTTTTGGTTTAGTGGAAACTCACGCGGCATTAGATAGTGATCTTGAATTGGAAAATTTTGTAAACTACAGAAAATGCAGAGATAAGTCAGGAAATATGCACTATGGTGGCATCGCCATCTACGTAAATAAAAACATACAAAAAGGCGTTAGTTATATTCCAAACAACAATGAAAATATCATCTGGTGCAAATTACACAAAGAATTCTTTAAAATTCCCAATGACGTTTTCATAGGAACAGTTTATTTTAGCCCTGACTCTCCAGGAAAACAAACAAACTCAGATTGCATTGAGGAATTGGAGGAAGACCTTTTGTTTTTCTCAGATAAAGGTGATATTATCCTCCAAGGTGATTTCAACGCTAGAACAGGCAATTTGTTTGACCTTGAATTGAAGAAGACAATGACAATTTCTTTTGTCTTTCGGATGATTATAAGATCGATTCGAACAAAGATACTCTGAGGACATTGTTATTGACTCGCGCGGAAGAGCCCTGATTGACACATGCATAGAAAATGATCTACGGATTTTGAATGGAAGGGTAAAAAGACCTGCCATCAGTCAAATGGTAGTAGTTTAGTTGATTACATTATAACTAATGAAGCGCTTCTAGAACGGATCCAGTACCTAAACGTTGACCCCTAAAATCTCATCTTTCGGATCACTCCTTCAGGGTGCGTTTCCAGTCTAAATTATGTAGCGCCTCGAAGAAACATCGTAGATAAATCATCCATGTATCATTTTAAAGCTTATAAAATTGGCTACAAGAATACATAAAAAGTTTTGAGTTTTTGGAAAATCTCGAATTTTCCGCGATCCCGTTTCTCCGATCTAGGGAGATGGCTTTCAGAAGCTCCGACTCCGAAAATATTTTAAAGTTTTAAAATCTGTTTGCTTCGTCGCATTTCAGAGGAATCGTATTACAAAAGAGTGTCGGGGAATTTCAAAATTCGATTTAGTTCAAAAGTTATCATGCTCTCCGTGAAAAGGCAAAAAATAATCAGAGTAGATTTGCGGAAAACACCGTCAAGAGCTCTATATTTAGAATTTTCCAATTCCCCGACACTCTTTTGCAGCGGAGTTATCAATTGACATTTTGTGAAAATTTCGAACAAATCGACTAAATTTCTCTTGATTGGGAGCTTTTTTAAAACTCTATTTTGGTTGAAAATCGAAAGCGTAGAAAATAGCATTTTAGAAAATCTAGCCGTCTGTCGTGCGTGAATCTGAAGCCCCGCCTCTCCAACAATTAGCGAGCTCTTGGCCAATCATTTCTCATCACAGTTCAACTATCTGTCAAGATTTCCCGCCAATGTTGATTTCCGATCAAAGCTTCGCGCCGCATCGAGAAAATGTTAATATAGTTGGTTGTTCTAGTTGAAAAATGGGAAAGACAAAAAGACCAGGAGGCACAAAGCCAAGGTGAACACCTAGAGACGCCTTGAATGCCAGCATAGTTAGTAGAGGAGACAGCGATTTGCAGGCGGCTGAAACAGCACGGCAATAGCGAGCTAAGATCGTGGTGTTAGTTTCAAGTGATTCAGAGTCACCGTCAGACTTTACGTTTCCATCTAAGCTTTCTTGGAAACAAATATTTTCTCGGCTGGCTCCTATCAATTCTTCATGTTCAGATGTGGGCCACTCGGCACTCTATCTGAAAGTGAAAATACGAACCCTTGTCGGGTTTTACGAGGACTCCTATTTGGCTTTGTAGTCGTATGCATTGTTTGGCCTTGTTTTGCTTTTCTTTTTTCTTTGTTTTCCAAGCTAAGGGCATCCTGCTTGCTCTTTTGAAGGCATAAGGCCAACAACCGATGGAATTATGGAATCATGTGTGGAAATACGTTTCTCAATAAACGTAAACATTGGTATATGAAATAAATTTAATTATTATATCTTCACACCGTCGTTACGGGCGAGTGAGCACTTGTCATGTGTTTATATTGATCTGCTGTCAATCAAACGAACCTTTTACTTCCGGTCAAAAACTTCCTTTTGGTATTTCTCCGTCAACATAAATTTTTATTCAACGGAGTTTTTGGTATATGAGACACTACTACTAAAACTACATTACTGTGCGAAAAAAAACAATTCCCATCTTTTTCGCTTTTTCGTTATGTATGTCTTATGAGATTACTGAAGAGCAAACATTTCTGAAACCTGCACCTGAAAGATAAGTCTGGAGAAAAGGTGACGAAACAAAAATTGAATCCGCTATGAACTCTGACTGAAGAAATCAAAGATAGACTAAGATGTTTTATCGACACCGACTTTAAGAAAGACGCTAACCTTGCAGCCCACAACTTTTCAAGCATAGTGGCCGACGTATACCAAAAAAGCCGACATCAAAAGAACCGTCAAAATAGGACCGAAAAGTGCCGATCTATTCATAATAAGTGGTTCGACCAAGAATGTAAAAATGAAAAATCCGATCTAGAGGCTTGAGGCAAACTTTTAGTTAAAAATCCACACGATGAAAAGAACAGACGGCTGCTGTTCATAAAGAAAAAACATTTCCGCAAATCAACGAAAAGTAAGAAAACTAGGTTTATTGAAGGCAAACTGAATGAAATATCTTCAAACTGCCATAAAAACCCCGAAAAATATTGGAAGATTCTGAAAGATATTAAAACCAAAAAGTCTACACTGAACATTCTTACACAGAAACTTCTCATTCATTTCAAAAACCTGAATAAACATGCAGACAGATGAGGAGCCACTGACAACGTTTGACGAAGGAACTAAAATACATGGTCCCCTCGATCCCATTATTACCGAAAAAGAGCTCCTTGAGGCTATAAAAAAAATTAAGAACGGAAAAGCGACCGGAAAGGACGGGATACATAACGAGTTCCTTAAATGTTGCAAGGGCCGCTCAAGTCAATCTCTTCTACACCTTTTTAACTCGGTTCTCAGCTCGGGAAACTACCCAGACGAGTGGAGTTTCGGATACATTACTCCGATACACAAGAAGGGAAGCAAAGCCGACCCCAATAATTACAGAGGGATAACTATTCTGTCATGCTTAGGCAAGCTATTTAACTCTATTTTGAACAACAGACTAACCCAATACTTATATATAGAGGACAATGATATTCTTAACGCCGAACAATCAGGATTTAGGAAAGGCTCTCGGACAACCGAGATACTCTATTATTTTGTCCTGAAATCCCTTATTGATAAGGATGCTCGCTCGAAAAATAAAAATAAAAATAACTTTCTTTTCACCTGTTTTGTCGATTTTCAGAAAGCTTTTGACAGAATCTCGAGGAAAAAATTGCTAACTAAAATAAATAACATAGGAATAAATAACATAGGAATAACGGGAAGATTTTTAGCTATTCTTATTTCAATGTATTCTAATGACAGAGCTTGTATAAAAGTTGAAAATAAGATTACAGAAAGTTTTCAGTGCTACAGAGGGGTCAAACCACAGGCTTCCCAGACTCGACGTATATTTCCCGCTTATTAGTCTGTTGGGTTACCTGTGGTTTATCGATTAGTTTCATAACGATCTCAGAAGAGTTTAAATAATTGCTTCGTGTGAATTCTCTTTTCCGATTCCTACGAAATGAATCTTCAATAATAAAAGATTGATACTTAATGAAGTTGTGTGAGTGGTTTTTTGGCGATTTGGGGCCTTCTAAAGCAATTTATTAGGATTCGAAATTTTGACCGTTGGCCGAGGCTCTAAGAAAGTTAACAAGGTAGGCAAGTCGACCTCGCCAAAGCACACACTTACCTCAAAGATCACCCAAAAATCGGCACTTTTCTTCCTCGCTCGCTATTCAGCTTTCGGCACAGGAGGGAATAGATATCAAGCAACATCTGACCAGAGATTTAGGAAAATCCATCAAATTTATCATCGGCAAACGGCCTCCTCGAGACCCAAAAAGCGCGACCTTGCAATGATCTGTAAGAACCAGAATGACCCAAGCGGTCCAAAATTTTCCCGACCCTACCCAAAACGATGCAAATCGCCTTTTTTCATGGGGGACCCTCAAGCGTGAAATTATACTTCCGCTCGAGGAACGGAAACAAATATATCGCCAATCAGAGAGACCATTACTAGGCCTTTTAACGAAACTGGCGGTTACAGACTAGTTTTGAATTTGGAACTCATGAAAATTTCTCAAGTGGAACTGTCATAACACTCGGTGAAGACCCCCAGCCAACTGTCTTGGTCCTCTGATTGGCGAGTTCCAAATTCAAAATTAGTCTGTAACCGCCAGTTTCGTATAATTTCTCGCTTGGGGGTCTCCCCATGAAGAAAGGCGATTTGCATCGTTTTGGATAGGCTCGGGAAAATTTTGGACCGCTTTGGTCGAGAGCTTGCAATGGGAAAATTGTTCAAACAACTGGAATAACTGAAGTAGTGATCATTTCGTACAGTTATCTTTCAAATTAGACGATATTAAAAACCGCTGGCAAATAAAAAGCTATTCTGTTTAACCAGGATGAAAATATTCGAATACACTTTCCCAGGTAATGGGGTTATGTGTATTTTTCCCGGCTCAGAAGAAGTAGTCACAGATTCCCAGGAAAGTTAAAATTTCCTAGCCAAAAAAAAACATCCCAGGGTGGGTCAGGGAATATTCCTTGCATGCTAAAAAAATCAGGCTCAACTTCCAGGAGTCAAAACATGTTCCTGGCATGTTAGACGCTCCCAGGAGTCGAGGTACTTTTTTACCATTCCCAGGAGTCGAGGCATATTATTTATATTGTATTCCCAGGAGTCAAAAGTAATTGTGAGCGGACCCTGTGAAATCTTATCAAATTTTCAAATTCCAAATTTTAAGGATCCCAGGACTATTAATGTTTTGCAACCGGAAATCGCCAATGAGCGAGCGATGTATTTTTCGAATGCTCCCAGGATCTATTTTATGTGAGAAAAATTCCCAGGGTAAATACCTCTGCAGAATAGCTTTTTGAAAGAATAGCTTCATTGCAAGCTCCTGTTTGGTCATTCTGGTTCTTACAGATCATTGGAAGGTCGCGCTTTTTGGGTCTCGAGGAGGCCGTTTGCCGATGATAAATTTGATGGATTTTCCTAAATCTCTGGTCAGATGTTGCTTGATAACTATTCCCTCCTGTGCCGAAAGCTGAATAGCGAGCGAGGAAGAAAAGTGCCGATTTTTGGGTGATCTTTGAGGTAAGTGTGTGCTTTGGCGAGGTCGACTTGCCTACCTTGTTAACTTTCTTAGAGCCTCGGCCAACGGTCAAAATTTCGAATCCTAATAAATTGCTTTAGAAGGCCCCAAATCGCCAAAAAACCACTCACACAACTTCATTAAGTATCAATCTTTTATTATTGAAGATTCATTTCGTAGGAATCGGAAAAGAGAATTCACACGAAGCAATTATTTAAACTCTTCTGAGATCGTTATGAAACTAATCGATAAACCACAGGTAACCCAACAGACTAATAAGCGGGAAATATACGTCGAGTCTGGGAAGCCTGTGGTCAAACAAGGTGATATCCTCTCACCGACCCTATTTAATCTATATATAAACGACCTCCCCGAGAAATTTAAAGCAGTAAACGACCCCGTATATCAGACAACAGTATGCAATTCAACACAGATAAAACGAAGGCTGTCGTTTTTAACAAGACTGGGGAAAAGTTGAGAAGATTTATATTTGAAATTAATGGACAAAATATCGAAACCTCTACCAGTTATAGATATATGCATGGGTCTAACTTTTAGTGCCTGTGGTTTGTTTACTGTAGCCAAACAAGATTTGAAAAAAAAACTGCTATGAAAGCTCTATACAAGATAAGAAAAGAAATGGGGGCAAATTTTAGATTTAACGTTGAAATCTCCCTAAAACTATTTGACTCACTAATAAAACCCATTCTTCTTTACGGAAGCGACGTCTGGGGAATTGATAAAATTCTACCAGACAGTCGTAACCCGATAGAACTAGTGCAAAGTAAGTTTTTGTAAACAGCTGTTAGGAGTTAGTACGGAGCGCCTCAAACTTAGCATGTAGATGCGAGCTCGGGAAGTTTAGCTTAAAATCCGATTGCCAAACTAATAGCATCAAATTCTGGGTAAGGCTTCTCGCTCTTGACAATAACTCGCTGCTCTCAAAAGCTTATAAGGAAATGAAAAGTACAAATGATAATGATACTTGGACACAAAAAATATGTAATATTTTATATAAATACGGTTTTGGTGAAACTTGGTTGCTCGGCAACTCAAATCCTGAACTCAAGGTATTTCCAAATGTATTTCTCAACAGAGCCAGAGATATTGAAAGACAAGAATGCCTCTCTAGCTTGTTTAACGACAATAGAAATAACTCTAATCAGCAAAACAAACTAAGAACCTTCCGTACCTTCAAAACAGAGGTCGCGCTAGAGGATTATCTCTTACACCGAATCTCACTAACTAAGTTAAGAATAAGCAATCAAAATTTAATGAATCGAAAAGGGGAGACATGTTCGCCCTTATATCCCCCCCCCCCCGAAGAGAGGTGGTGCCCTTTTTGTACCATTGTGGATTTTACACTGACCTAAAAAGACAATTGACTAAAGATCTGAGAGAACATAACAACCTCCAATTTCAACACCTAACTGCTGACAAACAATTTAGGCTACTTATATATCCACCAAGGAAATTAATGAAAACTATTTCGAAATATATTTATGATTGCTTCCAAAAGAGAAAAAAGGCACTGCCTTAGATAGCTAGCTTTCCGTTTATTATTATTATTATTATTATTGGACTCCCACTTATGTAAAAGTATTTTTACAAAGTGCCAATAAACAACCGCTGTCTGTCTGTCTGTCTGTCAGTATTACTTTCATTCTGGATGAGATAGGACGTATTTCTCAGCAAATATTAGCTTTTATGCATTTTTTAAAAGTAAAAATATATTATGCTAGAGAAAATAAGACTGAGTTTGTACTCTTTCTCTTCATATTCATTTATTTATTAACACTGTATTAATTGTATTACCATATATATGCCAGCGTATATATTGTAAATAACTTGACCAAATGGAATAGTTTGTATATGTATTTGTTCATGTCCTCCGACCTAGTAATTTAATTTCAATTCCATGTAAACTGGCTCTTGGCATTTTTAACTTCTCAGTTATTTCAGGAAGCCAGTACTCTCAGTAAATATGTGTGTTTTCTTACCATTAATTTGTCACACTTTGTAAGGGTATAATAAATTGTTATTGTTGTTGTAATCTCTCCACCACCACCAACATCTAACGGTTTTAATCCCAAGCAAGAGAATCTGGCTGTTATCCTAAACATATCAGCACTAGTCTTATTATTGAATCAAAAAGACCTGTTCAATGTCATTAGACATCATGATTTTGCTGTGCTTCTTTTTATGATTCAGATTTTTGGAGAGAACTGCTCGGGTATGTGAAATGATTGGAGATACTGCAATTATACTGTAGTATGAAATTTACAATTTCCTCTGGTTCGCTTTGGCTTTTAGTTAATACACTACAGACTTTTCGACGTGATTTTACAAACAAATTATTTCTCCATTTTTAAACAAATATCTCTGATTTCTCTCTTCTCCGTCCTTACGGCTTTGTTATCTAACTCGCCTCACTTTTCTGCTTTTCCCTAAAATTCGTTTAAGTAATTAAGATGTGCTTGCGACTCGTTTTATGACAATGAGTGTTTGCAGTACGTCTCTGTGTACATGTGATTATGTACGCGTACATGTCTGGTTCTTCGACTTAAGAAAATTTGCAGTTATCTTCTATTGACATGTCTGCATTCTTCCAGAGATTGACGTATGTAATCATGATCAGAAGTATAACACTGGATATAAATTTCTGCTCATTAAAAATTCGATTCCACATGTTACGTCTAAAAGAATACAAAGAGTCTTGCTTCCTTAAATCTAATGGTAGAGATTTCCATAATTTACAACTTGTTACAGCAAATGTTCTACCTCCTTCAGTTTCTCTAGAATAACGAGGGCAAATCATATTAATACCTGAGTATCTCGTGTTACGGGCATGTAATTGATTATTAAGCTTGATTTGCTCCATTAAGTAGGATGGAATGTTGCCATGGATACGCTTATATACAATAGAACATTTACTTATTTTTGACTAGTTCATAAAAAGGTAGCAAGCGCAGTTTATTAAACAGCTGCACCGATGGCGAAAGTCGATCTGCAAATAAAATTACTCTTGCAGCTGTTTTCTGTAATTTCAATACTCTGCCTACTGCACTCTTTATCACAAGCTGCCCATATGACGCTTACATAATTCATTACTGGTCGGATCATGGCGTTATAAAAAAGAATTATTTGGTGCAAAGGTAAATATGACCTTATTTTTCTTAGTAATGCTATGCGTTGGGAAAGTTTCTTACAGAGTTTCGTTTTATTCTCATTAAGGGGAAGTTTATTAGCCGATGCCCACAGTTGGACTTTAGCAACAGATGTGTTAAGTGCCCTTTCGAGGTGCCCTTTACGATCACTGAGTCATGAAAGGTATAAAATCTGCATGGGATTTCTTCACAAAGCAATATGATTGACGTACTGTTTGTACCAACCGCAGTCTAGCAGGTTCAAATGTTTCTTGGCCACTCCGCTTTCATCCTCCATGCAAGCTGTTTTAAAATGTACTGTTGTCTCTGCAATACGTCTTTTGTCGGTGTAATACTGCACTGCATGAGTAGAGAACAACTGTTCTATTTCAGAAGAGCAAAATAAATACCTAAATACCTGCTCCAGATTCAATAACACACGTGGGACTGAACGAACCACTTATCTTGTCGACCTCATTCAAATCACGGAAACACATTCAGATAACAGAAGCAGAAAAACGTTGTGGTTGGTCACGAAAAAGCAGCGAAGCACGGACTGAGATGAATCGAGAAAATAATACAGGGAAATAATAATATACATTTGTACACATGCAGGGAATAACATATTTACAAATAACTATGATTTTTCACAAAACTGTCTCTTTAGAAGACATACCAAGATTCCGACCGGTCGAACTTTGCAGAGTGTCAAAAAATGCCGATCGCTCGAAATCCGTCTCCCAGCAAATACGACATAGCAGCTCTTCGGTTTCATTAAGACTTACTGGTGCGTTTGAGTTATGAAATTGGTTGAAGATAACCGGTTCATTAAACGCATCCACGTTGCTACCCGGTTCGATATTATTATCTGTTTTAACTGCACTCATTAAATCAGGGACTTTCTGTCGCGGTAGTTGTCATGTTCGCTCGCTAAGGAGAAGCTTACGGATCTCTTGCTCTTTTCATGATTTACGCTTCTAGATCTACTTTCCCCCTCGTTACCAGAAACAGCGGAAGTTGCACCGTTTCTTAAGGCATGGTCGTTTGTGGTAGTGCTCTTTTCTAGCTTAGCCAATCTTTTCCTTTGATGGTACGCGCCAAATCCACTGTAAACCGTCCGCGACTCTGTTCCCTTTGGTATGTTTTCCCGCACTGACGCTTAATAATACTCACAAATGCTTTTCTGAATTTCTCATTGCATGCACCGTATATCCCAGCGTTGAGTATCGAGTTCGTATAGGTGAACGCGCGGCAAACGAAAGCCACCACATCAAAATTATTGAGAAGAGATTCCGACTGATTCCCAAAATCAACCCACAGCCATAGCACTTGATTTGGAAGCATGAAAATAAGACAGATGAGAACAATTAAAAGAAACATTTTAAAAGTCTTTTGATTCTGCTCTCGTCGTTTCTGGATTGACAGCTGTCTGCTATCTGGACTCCCCCCATTAGAACAACTGTCATCCCGTTTACTTTTTGATTCTATAAATGTCTCCTTGTCCTGTTTACCAGACAGTAGATGTGCCTCCTTCATACTCTTGTGTACTGCCATCCCCAGACGAACATATATGAAAATCACAATAGGAAGGGGTACCCCATACTGAATACCAAACAGAAAAACCGTATACACCTTCCTGTATAGCAGAGCAGGCCATTTCTCGACACACTGAGGTCCGTTACCGTTACCCGACACGTACTCCAGGAAGATCATGTACGGCAGTACGGCCAGCATGGCTATCAAGTACACGATAGTTATGGTGGCATAAAACCTCTTCTTTGTGATCCTGTATCTGATGTTGAGTGGGTATAGCAATGCCCCGTATCTATCTCCCGAGATAGCTAGTAATGTAAATACGGCGGAGACCGTCGAGAACGTCGCTAGCGGCCAAAGGATTTTACACATAGCTCCCCCATAAGGCCAGTAGCCAAGCTCTTCGGCTGGGATATCAAAGGGAATGCTGGTAATGGTAGTCACCAAGTCACAGGCTGCAAGGTTGGCGATAAACATGTTCGGTACTGTCTTCATTCTTTTGAATAACAGAACGGATAATATCACCAATGAGTTCCCTGTTACACTGAAGACAAATATCAATAAGTAAATGCTCAGCTTTGCGGCTCGTAGTTCCACTGACGCCGGCACTGTGGTATTTTCCATTTCCCCAGGATCCATCACTGTTCTTGTTTCTTCTGTTTGTCATGTGATGCTTGAATTATTCATCGTTAGAATTCACAAACGGACATGACGTTCAATAGAGCAAGAAGTTATTCCTCACTTGGTAGACAGTATAGTAACCGTTCAGGTTGCTGATGCAATCTGGCAAATCTAAAGTTGACGAGAGATAAGTTTGGTGTTAGTTTAGCACAATTAATCTATAGTGTTTTACCAGGGGATGCAAACACCGACACGAGGCCGTTTTATTGTTTCGAGATGTTTGGACCCCTGGTGCCACGAAGATCGATTTTTCGATATTACTTCTCCGACACGAAAACAATACCTGTATTCATCAATCATTAGGAAGTATTGTGTGCCTGGTATTTTGTAACATACAATTATAGACCAGAAAGGTTGTTATTGTTATTTTTCCAAGGTGGTTTCAACAAACGACCTGATAGTGTAATGGACAAGAAAGACCGGGACTAGGAGTCGGGAGCAGCCATTAGGACGATGGCTGGAGCCACACTAACGACAACGATTTTATTTCCATCCTTTTCCTCAGTTCTCTTCATGTAAAGTCACACTTTATATGATGTAGCTTAATTAGGTCACATGCATGATTCTTGATGAGTGACTGAGATCACTAGTGATTTGGATCACATTTCCAAGCCACTAGTGATGTTCCTCTGGAGTTTCATTGGGTATCGCTGGACACTGATGCACCTGGACAAAATGGGATGACCCGATTGGCAGCTGAACTCATTAATTATTAATGAGTTTGGGATAAAAAAAAGTAAAAATGTAAAACAATGTCGGTACACATGTCTGTTTGATCAGTTTCTATGGTTGTTTAATGTCCCGGTAAAAAGTCAGTTTTTACAGTACGAGCATTTCACGCCGACATCATTTTACAGTCGTTCTGATAAAATGTACATCAAAAGTAGTAGTAAATTTAAAGAATTTTATAAAGTCTATATACAATTTTACAAAAAAATATCTAAAAACGTATTTTATACTTTAAGCATGTTTGTATATATGTGTCTGTAAATTTGTACAATTTACAGAATGTTCACATAGTTCTACACAGTCTGTAAATGTTTGGATTTTTCCAGTGAATTACGACCAGGTGCTGAATACCTTGCTCAAGAAGCCCCTATCAACGTCAACTTCTGTTTGCGCTAACACTGTTATTCGATTTAATAAACTGGGACGTACCGAAAACCTGACATTATGGGATGCTCTTTATTTCATTGTTAGTTGTGCATAGGTATTGTCCTGGGCTCGGCCTAGACACAAATATCCGGATATTTTTTAGATACATAGAAGGTTGTAGGATATTTAGAAAAATTCTAGATATTGAAGATAAAAGATATTTTGGGAGATATTTAGAATTTTCTTATAGGTTTTATGCTTATTTTCTCTGTTTTATAACATTTGAAACTGTTTCACTCAATTTAGTGCCAACAATGAGACAGTAATCCGATCAGCGGTTTCCCTTTGAATAACGTTTTCCATAATTATGTCTTATGGTAGCCATCGCAGTACTGAACAAGATGGCGGATGCCGAGGAGTCTGAAATTGAAGCTGCCGAGTTTTTTAACAATCGTTAGCTATGAAACTTTTGTTCTTATTGGGTCCAAATTACTCAAAATTGTGATATTTATAAGAAATATAACAACACATATAGAAATGTTTTCGAGATTTGTGGAAATTTTTTCCGAGATATTTAGAAAACATATTTAGGCGATTTTACGTGATATTTGTGTGTAGGCCTATCCTGGGCCCGGTTATTCGAAGCCCGATTAAGCTAATCCAGGATTAAGGGCAATCTTTAGTTTGATTTGTTAACTTGTGAACCACAGTATTTGAGGTTGAAAACTTATTCATAGAGGAGAAACAACAAGTACTTTTCTACTAGTCTTGCTAGATTTGGAAACAAATACATTCTACAGCTGAGCCGGAACCAAAACCATGGGTTCAGTAAGACTTAATCCAGGATTAGCGCTAATCGGACTTCCAACAACTGGCCCTGAATTTCGGTTTGCTACTTTTTTAGTGTCAATAGGTCAATCAGTGTTAGAAATATCCAAATTAGTAAAAAATATTCCCACAACATTTTAGGAGATTTTACCGCTAAAATCAGTATTGGAGGCCGTTCTATATTCAGCGGAAGTGATGTCATACGCACAACACGAGAACCAGCGTGGCTACGTTTTTATGCACACTATCTCACGCGAACCTCGCAAGGATAAATATAACTTTCTTCTTGTTGATGAGAAGACGTTTTTAGTAGAAATATGCCTCCAATGCGTTTTGTTGTGCAGTAGAGCGTTGCGCGTATGGCATCAATCCCGCTGAATAAAGGAACGCGGGCCTCAATAATGGAAGACGTTTAGATTCAATACTGGCGGAGTTAAATAAATAAGACTTCCAGTGTCGTCGTATCGAAATACGGTTTGGACTCTGGTGATACTAATAATAGCAACTCTACTTTCTGAATATGCCAAAAATTGATATGTTAAAATTGGCGTTGTGGTACTTTAAGCCTCGTGTTCTCGTTGCCACACGAGAGCATTTTCACATAAATGTTTCTGTCATGACTATTCAAATACAATCTTGCATGCTTAGTATTTAAGCAAAATAGTAATCTACTATCGCAGCATTTTTATACCACCTGGTCAAGACGACCATATAGTTACCAACCTTAGGGACAAAGAAAGGCTTGTACTGCAGGCCAAAAATCTAACATGCATTGTGGAATGCTATGTCTTTTTCTGAGAAGTCTGTCTACATGTATATATAAGTTATATATTTGATATAATTTGATATAATATTATATTAGTAATAGTAGTAATATATCAGCTTTGGCCGGGTTCAACTTATCGTGCCTAAATGATTTTGATTTGATTTGATTTGATTTGATTTGTTAAAGATACGCAAACAATGGTTAATCAAATTGGATGCCAGTTAGACTGTGTAATGAGTCTGTTTTTAGTTCTCTCGAATTAGTTTCTCACAAAAACATGTCCCACATCGAAGAGACAGTGTGTATGCAATAAGAGAGCAGAGCGTAGCGTGCAGAAAAATAGGTCCCACATGGAAGAGATGATATGTACATAATACGAGAACAGATGTACTTCGACATTTTAACCGGCCCGGGATAGGGTAAGTGAGTGATCTTTCGTGAGACCTCCTCATACTAACGCCAGCATGTTAGTATCCTGTATCATTCCGTACAGGATTCTAGTTGGCTTAAAGTTAGTACTCTGTATCATTTGACAGAATACTAGCATTTTGTATGGGGTTTACAGTGTATCCACGTGACCCGAATGTTGTTTCTGGATTGGCTAGTACCCTTATGAATTATTAATGAATACTATAAGTGGAAATGAATGTATTATTTGAAAATGTTTGAATATTAATATTGGGCCACGTATCATACTAACACGAATACATTTTCAAAAGTTATGAAATTATTGCATTCACACGATCGTTTTTAAGTCGGTTTACCCGTTCACACGAGAACGATACAAACGACTAACATGATTTCGACCTTACACTGCACATGTCTGGAAAGCTATCACATGACCAATCGTTTTCAAAAGTTTGCGTTTTCAATTAATTCTACCGTCCACATGTACGAAAACGATACTTTTGTGTTTTCAAATATTTCCAGTTTTCGTGTGGACCGAAGATGAAAACGTAACAAACTGTTTGCATTTTCTAATGAAGATATATCTTTCTGGACAGGATCTTAGTTCTGTTGATCATTTTTTCCTCCGGTGAACTTTCAGATACCGTATAATTAATTAAATCAGTCGCTAAAACTTTGACACAGAGAACGTTAATCTGAGGGAATTGACCCTTCTAACGTTGCCGTTCAAGTCACTTGGGATCGATTCTTTCTGCTTCAAATGTCTAGAGTGATTTCAAGTCTGTTGAGGAATTCAGTTTTTAATGCTTCAGCGGTCTCTTCAGAGAAAGTACAATGGGTGACTAGTTCCTGTAAAACCTAGTGTTGAGTCTGCGACGGCGCCGTAAACGCAAAGAACAGAACTTTATTTTCAAATTACGCACTTTGCACCTAACGGCATTAATGAGGGTCTGAATGGGGTTAACTGTCTACTGACAAACGGCCTTAAAAACAACTGACAAAATGACGATATTTTTACTGACAACCGAAAAATAACTGACAACAAATTTGGTTTTTCTGGGTCGAACATTGTAAATGTTCTCTAGTAATGATTAACTAGGGCTAACTGACAACTGACAAATGGCCAAAATTTTAACTGAGAATTGACATGTAGACCCACCCCCCCATTCAGACCCTAATTAATGAATGCTTTTCGTTGACTTCATTTATTTTCATAATTCGCGTATTCATTCATAGTTAGATAAGCATATTTCATTACTTTATTCATCGAACTCTCTATTGGATTGCGGCTATTAGCATTTCTATTATTGGCGCAATTTTCTTTGATCCGAGTAACATGTGATTGTACACTTTGATCCGAGTACATGTTTCCTCAGCGGTAATCATGCACTTAACACTATAATCCGTTTCCCCACCCACAATTCCCTCTTTTGCTAGCTCTGACGTTGGGCTAGCGCTCGAAACGTCAGCTGCTACTCGCTCCCCACGGCGGTTAGCATACCTTAATCGACTTTTAGTTGATCATACCAGTGTCGAGAGAAGGTAAACGAAGCGGGAATCAAGTTAAACTCAAACAACAGCAGGGGCATTCCCTGGCATTTTTGAGCTTTAAGCCCGAAAGTGAAACAAAGTAAATTTGCTCCAGGCGTACTGAAAAACGTACTGAAATTTAAGAAAATATTTTAAGCCCGTTAAGCTCGAGTTTATAAATAACAACTGGTAATCAGTTGATGCTATTTTGGAAACAGAAACATAAGCAGTTAGTCCTCCGCTTGTTAATACGAAAGCATACCCGCACCATATTGTAATCTACACTACTGAACAGAATGTGGTATTGCAGGTAATTTGAGCATTCATCAAAACTCACCGGAAACGCAAAACTAATAATGCTGGAGTTAAAATGACCAAGTCAACTGTGCAAGGTCAAAGCAGATATTTTAGAAACCGACAAAGCCGTTTATTAGACAAGCTAACAGAGTTCGAACATATACAGGCGTTTGTCCACCATCACAAACGTCTCGAAATTGTCGAACTTTGTTAGCTCCTAACTTTGTAAGGAACATATATAGCCTCCCCTTGTTTATTTTGGTGAGCTCTTTCAAGCTATTTTATATTTTTTTTGCATTTGTCTAGATTTCAAATGCCTGCAAAATTCCCATTGTACCGTGAATCCCAAAACAGTTGTGTTGAAAAAGAAAAGAAAAAAAAGAGGACATGTGTTTACATGATAGTCATGTTTTCTAAGCGTGGTCTAAAACACTGCTAGAAGAGGAATATTTTAGCAGGGTTACTTTCTATTCAGTTGTCTGTCTGATTCGTCTATTGGATAATGCGGTGTCAACTACTTGAGCACAGTCAGGATCGTCAAATAATCGGAAGATATCAGTACAAAGCTTAAGGCAATACACGGATCATAATTAGCTATTGTACAAAGGCAATACACGGATCATAATCAGATATTGTACAAAGGCAATACACGGATCATAATCAGATATTGTACAAAGGCAATACACGGATCATAATCAGATATTGTACAAAGGCAATACACGGATCATCCAGTTCGACTTCTTAGGTAACACAGTTGCGCGCATCAACTTTCTTGTCCCTAGGGCATGACATTTAAACTTGATATAACTTATCAGAATTCCAATGTCTAGTCAGTGGTCGTGTATGCTAACGCCGCGCACTATTTCCGAGCAGATGCACTCAGCACCGCGCCTAGCAATTACTGGTACCGTACCATCCAGAAAGCCTATATTTGAAGGTGATGCTGCCAATCGCTATCTTTTTGTGTATGCGGGTCTTGACACATGGTTAAATTGTGTTAACAGTGAATCAATTAATAAGCTTACTAATCGGTGTCATTTGAGTTTTAATTTAATAGTAGGGACTCTTAAACAACCACGAAGGCGACAGGAATCGGAAAAGTGTTTTATTTCTGCCGAAATTTGGCCGGTGCATGGTTTAAGATATACTAGTTCCTTTACTCGCCTTCAATTACTTTTCACATCGAGATCTTCGAAAAATATATATGAAAACTATGAGAGCATAGGGTACCTTCTTACCGTTCGCGTTCTCTTGTAGACGTAATGCTACAGTCAAATCCAGCGGTGTCCATCCTCCCCCCCCCCCCCCCCCCCCCGGGCCAACTCCCGGGCATTAGACATTCTTGAAAAAATATATTTATACACCCCATGATGAGGCCAAAGAAATAGGCAAATGCCCCACCCCCGGGCACATCCATAATCTTCCCCGAGTACGAGTATTTTGAATCAGAGTGAAATAAATACGAAATAAATAGGTAGGGATATATAAGGGTATGATAGAGGTACTTCAATACATTTAAAGGAACATAGTATCTTAGTTTACAGATAAGCCTATATTATTTGCCATCTTATTATTAACATGTTGAATTTGAGCATCCATTGTGAATATTCATCTATATACACACCTATAGATATTTAATATATTTATATGGGTGATAGACATTTTGGATATTAAAACCTCCTTAACTCAGCGGCACAGCATTCAAAGCAAGACATATTGTACCATTCTACTATTCACTTGATGTAGAATTTATATCTAAATAATAAAATATTGTTCATAGGCACTTTAATTTATAGGAGACTTTATATTCTTTAAATAGGTCAGAAATATAGGAAGGGCCATTAATGTTCTTACATTTATACAATAATAACAGAGATTGGACTCTTCTTCTGTGGTCAAGTGATTGTAGAGAACAGGACTTAAGAGCCTGGACGTAGTCCACACTATTACCTAAACTTAAAAGTGTCTTATTTAGGGTGCGTTCGATTGACCGTATTCCGGAATAAGAATACCAAGAATGATTACTACAAATCACGTTTACTGGGATTTTTTAGCCACTGGAATAATAAATGTATCGTGAATATCATATATCAGCAAGCGTTTGTAGCTTACAGTGAAAAATATGCCCGAACCAGTGATTTCCAGATACTATTCCATCTATTCCTATTCCAGAATACGGTCAATCGAACGCACCCTTAGTCCTAATAAGAGCGGGCTGCAATCATGATTCTAAGTGAGGCACGATGTAAGCCTTGTATACTGTTAGGTTAAATGCTAGTACCTGATTAGGAATGAGATTCTTTATGCGCCCTAGCACCACTAGCTTAGCATAAACTTTTGCGATTGTTTTCTTAACATGAAATTTGAAAGATAACTGCTTATCGAGCGTGATACTTAGAATTTTAATTGAATCCTCCTCAATAGTGATATCTTCATGTCCAACATTGAGGTTAAGGTTATGATTTGAGTCCCCTACAATCATCGCTTGGGTTTTATCACTATTAATTTTCAACAAATTGCTGTTAAACCAGTAATACAATACTCCTAAATCTTTGTTAAGGGTATATTCAAGTATCACATCCTACACAGTGGGATTAATACCATTAGTATCGATTTTGATTGCCAGGTGGGGCCTATATTTATAAAAAAATGATAAATTGTTCAGCAATATCAGACGTTTTGACATAAGTTATATTTCCTTGTGTAGTACTGGAAGGGTAATGACTGCCCGTTAGTTTTCCTTTAAATGTAAATGCCTGTTTTAAATTGATTCCGTCACCCATACAATCCGCTTTAGCAGACGAAGTTGGAGAAACAAATGCAATCGCTGATTACTTCTCAAATTAATGTTTTTGCTCATTTTATCTTCAAAAATTACTGCTTACAGAGGCCGTGTGTTTTATTATCATTACTTCGGCGATATTTCATTTTGTGGCATTATATTTCTTACTAGGTCTAGGTCTAGGGTAAACTTCATGTAAGAAAAACTGCATGTAGAAGTTTCAGGACGACTGGAAATAATGTAAAGCCACTTGTACAAAAGATCCGATAAAGGGCCGCAAATCGTGGCCAGAATATAAAATTGAACATCGGTCTTGGGAATTAGCTCTAGCACTCTTAAAATTAAAGCGATACTTATCACACCATCATTTTTTACAACTTCATTAAGCGCTGGCTTCTGCAAAAAAAAACTCAATAGTAACCTCTTCAAAAACGGCACCGACAACACAAACCTTTTGGAATTACGCTGTAAAACGGTCATTGCAAAATGATATGATATCTTGGATACATTTCACTGCCAAAACGCAACAAAAAGCATATTTTTGAATCATTAAAAAAGTTTCATTTAAGTCTAGACAATCAACGGCAATGCTTTCTTGAAAGTAAAACATCATATATAAACGAGTATTAATAGCGTTTTGCCACCTTACCTCACGCTCACTATGCCTCAGGGAACTCAATCAGAATCCAACTGAAACGTCAAGCACAAGATAAACGAGCACCTCTCACTGAATTGATACGTTGTTCGCCAAATTGTTTATCAGATCATTGATTTATAAGGAGACTCGTGTTCGCCTTTATCACTGTTTTGCAACAAGACACCCAGATAACAACTTGCGCAGGGCCGTGGAGAGTTAACCTACTTCACCAAATAAATCAAATAAATAAATCACGAGATAACGATCATGGCGAATGTTCTTTATCAGTCACACCGAACGGCTGAGATGGCTTGTAGCCAAGTTGCAATTGGGTAAGTATAATGGCCAGGGGTTCCTGCCCTTTATACCCGAGGGATGATACTTATAAAGCTATACACATAACTGATTGTCACGGATTTTAAAGGGGCTCTGTCAACCTCCAAACGATAGACTTTCTCATGATAAAAGACGAAATAGCAGAGTATGCTTTGCAGGTACACTGGAGACATTTTTTATGAAGGATGGCAAAGATTAGACTGGTTGAAAAATACTGCTTTTAAGAGAAATTTAGAACAACTTCAAATCGGTCACCTGTAACCGAAATCAAGTTTCTAAAATAAGCTTTTGTAATCAGTTTACTGTAATCTCGCCTACACATTTACACAACTACTCACTTATTCATCCAGTTATTAGCCAATTAGCTAGTTAGTCATTCAACTAGTTAGTCAGTTAGTACCATTTCAATATCTCATAATGCAATAATAGTCTCTTTTTCTTTCAATATCTAGTAATTTACATAATAAATAAGGTTAGCTAGATTTCATTATCGTTCCTTTTGTATTATCACGGCCACCTCAGCTCTGAATGCTGCAGTATCGCCAATACCGTGGTTAAATAAATTATGTTATTATTATTATTAATATTACATAGTATTTTATTTTCTATCTCGGGGTGTTACTGATGTTTGTAGTTTTAAATTAAAAACAGAAAGAAACTTCAGTTGGATACGTGCCCCCTTTAAGGGACAGACCATAATTTTTGTTTGAAGGAGCTGTATAAACACTAAATAAATTGTTTGCAAGCATGAAAAATACAAAATAAAATGCTTTTAGAATCTGTACAGATATATGTCCATATCCCATTGGGTGGGGATTTGTTATACCCCTCCCCCTTGAAATTTCTGTCGCCACCAGTGGTGGGTATGGATATTTTCTGGAAATCCACAATAGACATAGTACCATTGTGCATATTATAGCAATACTGATATTTTTTTAATCAAAGTGAAGTATTCACTATGTATTTTATACCATGTGGGACCGAATACATTATAACAGGAACAATAATATATCCAAACCAGATAACAGTTGGTTTACAGTCAACTGAAAACTACCAGTTTTTCAATAACTTCATGGAATGTCTGTAAACTATGAACTCTGTAAAATAACCAAGTGATTTGAACAAACTGATTAACCAAGCGATTTAGAGAGATCCCAACTCGTTTTATAATTTAAAATATATTTTAGTTAACTGCACAGTACTTAATATAATGAATTTCATTTTGTCCAAAGAGACAGATCTCTCTGAATCACCTACTTATTAATCAGCTTGATATTAAAGGTGTTCCGTTTTTGTTCAAATGTTTTTCACAAGGCTGGATTTTTGCACGCATGCCTCAACATCTCAACATACTGTTTTTAACACAAGTTTCAGTAGGATAAATTTCTTAAACGCATGCCTGACAATGCTGAATCATTGAAAACGTTTCTTGACCTTTCTTGAAAACTGAGCTTAAACATATTCCAATATACGTGTCAGATTCAGAGTAAAATCTCTCTGAATCAATACTTTCTTAGCCAGACTGATCAAAGATGATCCAGTATTCTTCAAATGTTTCACTAGGCTGAGTTAAGAAATGCTTGTGTTATGCTTCATTTATTTTCTTTGCTCCTTTCGTTTGTTTACTTTCCGTTTCATCTCCCCAGTAACCGTTGCAAACTTCTCAGTATCATACTTTATAATACTAGCAACAGTTGCTTTGAGGGTTGAAATCCTGCCCTGGTCTGCGTTTAGTTATTGTTGCAATTCAACCACTTTTGAAATGATACCACCATACCACTTGTACGTACGCTTCTTTGCATGATTCTTGACCCTTGATTTCGACTTGTCTTGAGTTTCAGACAACCCATCTTTTGCTATGTGCATTGCATTGTTTAGTTTCTCTATTAATTCTTTGATCCCTTTATCATATAGCAGTATGGTTTCTAAAATATTTCTAAAATAAATTGTTTGCAAGTAGACGTTAACCAAAAAAATTGTTTGCAGCAGCACCAACACAGAAAAAAAAGTTTGGCTTGACAAATTTTCCATCCCCCACCCCGGTCAGAAAAATAATGGTCCGTCCCTAAGAATCCTACTTACAAATATATTCGGAAAAGGAGTGAACAAAATATATATATCGCAGCTAGGTGATACCTTACGGCTATTATAATATACTGAAATTCTATAAAACCTAAGGCATAAAACCTCTGGAGTAGTACGCATCTACATTTGTAAGTAGCACTGAATCATCGGTATTGGATCAGTTATTTAGTACTCAGCTGCTTACTGCAACTGCAATACGCTGAGGTAATTCATATCTAACAATGTCCATCAGGGTCATTTCAGTTAATTCAGTTACTGATTCAGGTGACCTGAATTGGGACAACAAATGTACAAGCTAAATCGGTGTATTGTGGAGCCAGCCTTGGTCATCTGAATGCTATATATATACACACCACATGGCTACACTATATTAATGTGCACTATATATGTTAAATTTGTTAAAACTTTCCTTAAAATCCACATTGATTCCCATTCATTTGATTACCTATTTACCTGAACAGGTCCATCCCTTGAATAACTTATTAGTCAAGACATTCAAAACTGTTCACATTTATTTAAAGACAGACATTTTTGATCAGGATTTTAATTGTTGTGTTATCCTTTCGTATTGTGTTATCCTTTCAGTACGCTTTTTAACTATATGCTTGACTGCTCGATTATACCACAACAATGGAAGCTAGGCAAAGTCGCCCCAGGCTTCAAGAAAGATTATAGTCTTGATAAAGCAAACTGACAGGCCATTGACAATTTTACCATCATTGTCTAAAGTGTTCGAAAGACTCGCTCACGTAAGAATAAGCCCTCACTTCATCGAAATTTATTACGAGTACGTATTCGCCTACAGAAAATTCCACAGTTGTGATACAGCCCTACTCAGCCTCACCGAACAGTGGAAAAAAGAACTAGATAACCACAAAGTCATTGGACTGGTCTCCATGGATCTTTCTAAGGCATTTGACACACTGCCACATAATCTTATTATACTAAAACTATATACGTTAATACGGAGCTGATAACAAAACAACTGACTTGAGTTGATAAAAAAACTGTTTGTCCGACCGTAAACAAAGAGTCAAACTTGGGGACAAGTATTCAACCTGGCAGTCAATATCAAGAGGAATCCTACAGGGTTCAATCCTGGGCCCGCTGTTGTTCAATATATTTATGAACGATCTATCTTACATCATAAAACACTCGACCCTGTCCACATACGCCGATGACACTCAGATCTTCTGCGCCAACAATGACCCCGCTAAGGTAGAGAGGCTACAAACATAGACCTGGCAAGCTGATCGATAAATGGTACGAGGAAAATGGCATGCATATGAGGAGAAATCATGAAAAATATCAGGTTATGGGTAAGAAGCCAGTAAAACCAACCTTCTGCTGTGAGAACACTATCATTCCCACAAGAAAAGAAAGAGAATTACTCGGAGTAACAGTGGATGATAAACTGAAATTTGAAACTCATATATCCAAAGTATTCAGAAAAGTGAGTCAGCAGATTGCCGTTCTAAAGAGAATGAAGAAGATGCTCCCGTTTGAAACCCGGAAAAATCTCTACCAGGCATTTATAGTACCACATTTTAATTATTGTGCTGAAACTTGGCATTCTTGTAGTAAACATTTCACTTTTAAATTAGAAAAACTGAATGAACGAGCGTTGTGAAACAAACTCCATATGAAATATTAGTAAGAGAAATCACGACATACCACATTAGTAAACCAGAGACTTATGTACAGTATTTAGGTCACTGAAAATTGAACATGCGCCAGTGTCCATATCGGAATTACTCAAGTTAAGGATAAGTAGCTATAATTTAAGGGGCAGCGCCATTCTTAGTATACCTAAGGTTAAATCTACCACATATGGCCTGAAATCATGGAGATATACCGCTGCGAAGCTGTGGAACTCTATACCAGACAACCTAAGAAAGCTAGATAAGAGGGTCTGAATGGGGTTAACTGGCTACTGACAAATGGCCTTAAAAATAACTGACAAATGACGATATTTTTACTGACAAATTTGGTTTTTGTGGGTCAAACATTGTAAATTTTCTCTAGTAATGATTAACTAGGGCTAACTGACAAATGGCCAAAATTTTAACTGACAACTGACATGTAGATCGACCCCCCATTCAGACCCTCAGATAACTACAATAGTTTTAGAAAACATCTATTTTACTGGATTGGATTACATTTATAGAATGTCATGTGTGCACTCAACCACTGTCTCGATATTAGTTTTAATATTGTTCACCTTAGAAATTGTTATCTCATATCTTTAATAATATGTAGACTTATTTTAGAGTTGTAATTGAAATATTTCTGAACTATCTTATTTTTATATAACATATTTTATCTAATTTTCTTTTTGTTGTGTCAAACCTGTAAAATAGCTGGGTTGCTCCCATGGGGGTATCCCTTATATAGCAAAGTGTTTTTGGCCACGTTAATAAAATTATTGTACCTCGAGCGTTAACCATCCTACTTTTAGCCTATCAATAAGATCTGAGTAGTGATTGTTGCCGCGCGGTTTTTAAGTTTTTGAAAACTATCACGAGAGACCTTGCCGAAGTGTTCCACACAGGGGAACAATAATCAAAGTGTGACTGAACGATTGATTGGTATATCTGAGTCTGAGTCAGAGTATCCCTGGGTACTAATGCACCCAGGCCTTTCGAAACCTTTTCTTAATGACATTAATATGCGACTTCCAACTTTCGTCGATGATAACACTGACCTAATGACTTAGTTTCTTTTATGCTTTGAGCTGCCGCGTATTACCTATATTAACAGTGGGATCTGTAATTAAATTACTCAATCGATTTCGTTATTCCACAACTACATATTCGCTTTTCACTGCATTAAGGCTGAGTCGATTTGATTTGAGCCAATCGTGTAAACGATCTAAATCGGCATTTAATTTATCCTCGATTATGGTCAAATCTCTATTACTATAGGTTAAGGATGTGTCACCTGCGTAAAGATTAGGAATGGAGTCCAACAGGCAGCTCGGGAGGTCATTGATATAAAGAAGTAAAAGTAAGGGTCCCAAATCGGAGCCCTGTTGTGGTACTCCGCACTTCACCTCTACTATCTGATAGCACTCCATTCACGAAACAGTGTTGATTACACTTTGTCAAATATGACTTAAACCAAATATTCCCATATTTCTAATGCCTAGACGATTTAGATTTTGTAAAAGAATGTTATGGTCTACCGTGTCGAAAGCTTTTTTAAAATCTAAAAACACAGCAATGTTAAAATCGCCCTCGTCCACATTTTAATTTTGTACCAAACCATTGTTGCCTTTAACAAGGCAGTCAATGTTATATGGCGTGGGTGAAAACCTGACTGGTGCTCAGAAAGACGGTTATAGAGGTAATCGGCTAACTCTGTTGTCACCCAATTCAGATCATGTGCCTCTAAATAACAATTCAGCTCTAAATACCGCTCTCGTCCAATTTTTAGTACATTAACAGTAGGAAATTGATGTGTACAGCCATCGGCTGCCGCAAGGAATATAGGAGTAGTTTTTGATAGTTGTCTGTCAATGGAAATGCAAGTTAAATCAGTTTGTAAGTCTGCACTATACCATCTTAGGAAAATCAGTAAGATTCGAAATTATCTGTCAGAGGAATCAACAGAGAAGCTTGTCCACGCCTTCATTACATGTAGGCTTGACAACTGCAATTCTGTACTTTATGGGTTGCCTAAAAGCCTAATCCAAAGGCTTCAGCGCGTTTAGAACTGCGCGGCTCGGCTTGTTACTCGCAATTCTAAATTTAGCCATATAACGCCAGTCCTTAAAGATCTACACTGGCTGCCAGTAGAGAAACGAATAATTTTTAAACTTCTTCTCATTACCTATAAGGCTCTCAATGGCTTAGCGCCATCATATATTAATGATATGCTTCATACTTATGTGCCCAATCGCAACTTAAGGTCTGCTAGAAAGTACCTATTAATTGTTCCACCCTCAAATCTGAGGACATACGGGGACAGATCTTTTTCCGTTGCTGCCCCAAAACTTTGGAATGGTCTTCCACTGGACCTTAGATGTAGTTCTACTGTAAATATTTTTAAATCTCATCTAAAGACTCATATTTTTAGGGAAACGTATTTGTAAATATTTTTTCTTTTGTTTTTAATGTATTTTAACGATCTTTGTATTTAGGTTTTAATTTTTCAACATTGTAAAGCGCCATAGAGCATTTAATGGATATGGCGCTATATAAGTACACTATTATTATTATTATTATTATTATTATGTGATGTATAAACACACATTACTCTGGAGAATTGACTCTTTGAAAATTAATTTTATTCAGATAGGCATGACTGCATTATGATTAAAATGAAAGAGAAATAATTCCCCAGAGTAGCACTGTTTACATCACATGATCTGAATTGGGTGGCAACAGCGTTAGCCGATTACTTTTATTTTCCGATAAATATTCATAAAGCTGTACGAATATCAATTTTTCGAATACTTTTGAGACAACCGACAGAATTTAAATTGGTCTATAATTACTTCGATCTGACCGATCGTCGGCTTTAAAAACTGGAATTACTTTGGCTATTTTCCATTGGTCTGGAAAAATACCAAGTAAAAGGGATTTGCTAAACATATTAGTCAAAGATAGTGATATAACAGATGCCGCTAACTTATAAGCCCTGGCTGGAATTTGACCAAGGCCTGTTGCCTTGTTCGTTTTTAATCCAGAGATCAGTTTCAAGACATCATCAACATCTATGTTTCTAAATCGAAAACCAGATTTTGTCTCATCTATAAGATCTTCGGGGTTAAGTGAGATTTCGGGTATTTGGTTTGCTAAAGTGGGACCTACTTTCACAAAATATCATTAAAACATTCTGCAATAGAATTAGGGTTTGTGAGAGTTTCCCCATTTTTCCCCACTGTTTTTTGACCTTTTACTTAACAAATTATTGATTACTTTCCATGTTGTTTTGACATTGCCCTTGCTATCTTTTATATGAGGCATAAAGTAATCACGTTTTGCATCACGCATTGTTCGGCTTGCTTTGTTTCTAGCTGTTTGATAGGCTTCCCATAAATGTGCCGATTTGCCCTTAATGGCTCGTTTTTTGAGTGCATCCCTCTGAAACATAAGCCTCTTTATATCATGTGATAACCATGGCGCTGCCGCATTTCTAACTCGCTTTTTCCTCAAAGGGGACTAATGGTTAGCCAGCACCTCTAAGAACAGTATTTTCCAAATATCGACCATATCACTCGGATCGTACTTAGGTCAATTAAATACCAAGGTTGGTTTCTCAAATCAGTCAGTGAATAATTCATTATCATAATCCTTATAACAACGCTTTTCGATAATGCGTGGATTCTGACGTGGTATATTAAGGCGACGAACGTCACAAATAAGGCTACGGTCGCAAACCCCTAAATGAGAAACACCTGATTTGACAATACGACAAGGCATATTTGTAATAAAGTGACCAATAAGAGTAGTCACCCAAGTAATGCGAGTGGGTTATCAACTGTGTATACTGAAATTCATTGAAGATACCTTCTAAAATGCAAGTATTTGAATCCCAAGTATCAGCCAATAAGTTGCAGTTGAGATCCCCCAAGACAATAGATTCCTGGTCGATTTTTACAAAAGATTGTAGAGCATCCATCTTGGCACCTGGCGGTCGATAACAACTTGTTGCCAAAAACGGTTTAATGAAAGAACCACTAATTTCAATTGTTATTGATTCGAGATTTTCGATAAGCAAATCATGGCGAAGTACAAATGGAATGCGATCTTTGACATAAATAGCCCCTACCCCGCCATGACTGTTTCTATCTTTGTGAACAATATTATAACCTGGAATAGAAACGAGCTCGTCGGGGATCGACTCGTCTAATCTAGATTCGTTAATTGCGAATAGATCTATTCCCGAATTCAAAATGACAGCTCTCAATTCGTCTATATGCTTAATCAAGCTGGTTATATTTAGGAAAGCAATGGCTTCGAGACAGGGGAATATTTTTATATGCTGCGTTTTATAGTGGAGTAAGCGTCTGGATTCAATCGCATGGAAATGCCTGTATAGCGACATGTTCTCCTGTGTCATGATTGAATCCCCCCTAAAATGATAGTGGATTTTTGTGTTTCGCGAGATTGGCGAGGTTTCTTTGGGCGAGTCTGAGATTGTGCTTTTTCCTGCCGGTTTCTGGTTGCATTTGTACATGTTGTACCAATTATTCAGATTTGATCGCCGAGTGGAATCACTTGCACTCGTAGGAGTCTCTTTTTCTTTTGTTTTGACGAACAACCGCGTGTTCCATGATTGGCTGCTGCGATGTTGGCACCTCGGTTTGATCTTTAGCTAGAATGGGAATAACTTTATTCAGCAAGGCCTTTTCGTCTTGCAAATGCAAATTTTGATTTTCAATTTCTTTTAGCTTAGTTCGCAAATTAAAAATTTCGGATTATAAGTCTTAATTTTTTTTTGCAGCTTTTGAACTCTATTCTTGAAGAAAGTGTTTTCAGAAGGAGAAGCGGGCAAGTCATTCCAAATTTTCTGCAGTTCTTTCCGTAATAAATATTTAGTTACTAACGAATCGCTCACATTGCGACATCCTTCATCATCGTGGTTTTCTGGGGCGCTTTCGGGATCGATTTCAGCGTCGCTTGTGTCGCTGTCTTATTTTTCGGAGGCTGAATCCAAATTCACTTGACTAGCATCGCCATGGTCAGTAGAATTACGCCGAGTTTTCTCTGCGTCTTGATTAATATGCTCCACCGATTCTCTCAAATTGGCCTGACATTGAATCTTGACCTTGTTTTCTGTTGATGGCTTCTGGACCTTGACTCTCTTTGTCCCCATTATTTTTACTCTTCTCCGTTTTCTCTCCTATATACTTTATCCCTCCCTTCCGGCTATAACATTCTCTACAGTCATCCCACGTTGTACCTATTCCGGCGTTGTGTCACCAAACCCAATATCCTTTTGCTTTAGCGGTTTTACGCATGACTTATATAGTAAAAGTATTTCCTTCTTAATCCTAACAGCGTTATTAAAATGTAATGGCTTTGCTATGAAACTCGCCTTTTGGATCAGTAAGTCTTGTGAACAGTAATTTTATTCTTGGACTCACTATCTGCCTCCTCGTGACGGATCATCGGAAGCCTCTCAAAGATCTAAACTCATTTATAACGTTCCAGAGTATACTCTTAGAGTCGCAGATAGTATATCTCGTGAAGCGCTCTCGATAAAATACGACAACAGACTGCAGCGACTAAAGTTTACAGCGGAAACGAAACGACATGAAGTTAAAATTTCGCCGATATGGAGATACATGTACTTGCAAGAAAGAGTGCCATACTACCGAAATTCTTCTGAAACATTTAATATTGAGCAGGAGAAGTTAAATCAAACCCAGGTGGTGATATCAAGAACTCATGCTCTGTGTGCGGCAAACCAGTGACAAAGACTCACAGCGGATCAGGAATACCTGCAGCATTCCGTGAAACCTCAGCAAGGCTTAACTATTATTGGGAATTCCTCCCGTGTTTAACGAGGGCTGCATTACCATTCACTGAAATCGAGGACGCAGAGTTCCTGGAAATAATCCAAGGCAGTGAACAAAGCGACAATCATTCAAATCATGATCACCAAGATGGCTATACTAGTACAGGATATCGTACACAAACAAGCCACAAGTGCCAAACATCTTAAAATAGCACACCTACTAAATATCTGCGGGCTAAGAAACAAGATTGACGAATTGGGTATCCTACTAAAGTTCTGCTGCTCCGATGTATTATTATTATTAATAATAATTCCTAACGATAATCATAGAAATAATACAATCATTAAATCATTAATTAATTAATTAATTAATGTTTGGTATGTAGCAAATAGCTAAAGGAATAAAAAACAGCCTATCTGATGTAATTTCGCCCAACTAGATTACATTTTTGCGTAATTACTCGCGCAAATGAAGTTCAGGGGGGGTTAAGCCGATTTGAAATTTTGTTTTGGCTCTCATTTCTTCTCCTTAACGTAGATTTCAACCAAACTAAGAGGACCATCTGTAGTTTTCTATGGGTAACAGTTTGGTGAAAACCCCATATCACTACGACATTCCATTCTATCCGTAAAAATCCATCGCCCTTTTTCTTGGCCGAGCGGGGCCTGGGTAACTATTTAACGTTAATTTTGTAGCTCTTTTCAGAACTTGAAATCTTGGTAACTGATCAGTTTTGTCATGAATGATATTCCGAACACGTTTGCTATCACAAATGAAGTATACCATTTCCAGGGGGGTCGGGTAGGGAATATTTGTAATTCATAGATTGGTGGTTTAATGATTGGTATATAACCAATAGACAACGGAATCAAAACCAGTCTATCTTATGTAATTTAGTCCAACTAGATTATTTTTTGGGGCTGATATTCGCGCAAATCAAGTTCAGGGGGGGTTAAGTAGTTTTGAACTTTTCTTTTGGCTGTCATTTTCCCCCCTGAATTTTAATGTCAACTAAATTAAGAAGACCCCCTGCAGTTTTCTATTGGTATCATTTTGGTGTAAACCCCATGTCTCTACGATGTTTCTTTGTACCCGTAAAAATCCATCGCCCTTTCCGTTTTGGCCGCAAAGCATGCTGGGACAGTTTCATTTGCTATTTTCGAGTCCAGAACTGGATTAAATAAAGTTGCAGCGTTAAAATCATAGTTTTGGTAGTAAACACGACGAACACAACATATTGGTTGCAAATTTGGGGTAAGAAATGCGAACCTTCCAAAACTGAGGGGGGAGGGGTGGAAAATGATATGTATTTCCTGTTAATAACGGTGCCCTCCCCATTAAAAGTGTCTTGAATGAAGTTGCAGCTTTAAAATTTTAGTTTCAGTACTAAACACGATCAACGCAGCGTATTGTTTGCAAATTTTGGGTAAGATCTGCGAAAATTGCAAAACTGAGGGGGGAGGGGTTGAAAATGATACGCATTTCCTTTTAATAACGGTACCCTCCCCATTAAAAGGGTCTTGAATGAAGTTGCAGCTTAAAAATCATAGTTTTGGTACTAAACACGACGAACACAACATATTGGTTGCAAATTTTGGGTAAGATCTGCTAATTTTACAAAAATAAGGGGAGGGATGAAAACCATTTTATGATTGTCGTTAGCGGTACCCACTTGTAATAATAATAATAATAATAATGTCTTTATTTACTTGATAAAATACATATCAAATATTACATTAAATACATCCTTGGAAGATTTAAGAAAATTACAATTGAATACATTACATACTAAAACTCAAACCACTAACTTATATTTTAAAATCAATCTATTGACATAACTATTCATAAAACGATAATAATATTAATAGAAAACTAATAAGCAAATACCGTGGACAAAAATCCTGTTAAAATACGTTGGATCCGAAGTGAGGACCTATGCAGCCAAAAATATAAACAATAACGAATGAAAAGTCCGAAGACTACAGCAAAGCTGATATACAACGTAAAAATCTAACACAAAGCACTACGGTTAGCTAGGCCTGACACGAAAAGCGCTCGGACCAGATTGCAGCCATAGACAGCTGTTTCGTTCTTATTAGAACTCGTCAGTATGGCATAGCAAACAGCACGCAGGCTTCGGTACCACTGCACCATCGACCCGGACTGAGCTAAAAAGCATCTAGTTTCGAGCAACAGAAATGCTTGGTTATCGGCTCACACGATAACTCACACGAGCGCTTTTCGTGTCAGGCCTAGCTAACCGTAGTGCTTTGTGTTAGATTTTTACGTTGTATATCAGCTTTGCTGTAGTCTTCGGACTTTTCATTCGTTATTGTTTATATTTTTGGCTGCATAGGTCCTCACTTCGGATCCAACGTATTTTAACAGGATTTTTGTCCACGGTATTTGCTTATTAGTTTTCTATTATGGATTTTTGTACCGTAGGTCTTATATAGATCCGATCATTCCTGTTGTCATCATTTATAAAGCTGGTCTGGCCAGCATAACTATATCTTTCGCAAGGCACTGACACGTTTAGTTCAGATTTCCTTGGTTTTTGGCTTTTCGCCACACGTAATGACGTGTGAGCCGATAACCAAGCATTTCTGTTGCTCGAAACTAGATGCTTTTTAGCTCAGTCCGGGTCGATGGTGCAGTGGTACCGAAGCCTGCGTGCTGTTTGCTATGCCATACTGACGAGTTCTAATAAGAACGAAACAGCTGTCTATGGCTGCAATCTGGTCCGAGCGCTTTTCGTGTCAGGCCTAGCTAACCGTAGTGCTTTGTGTTAGATTTTTACGTTGTATATCAGCTTTGCTGTAGTCTTCGGACTTTTCATTCGTTATTGTTTATATTTTTGGCTGCATAGGTCCTCACTTCGGATCCAACGTATTTTAACAGGATTTTTGTCCACGGTATTTGCTTATTAGTTTTCTATTATGGATTTTTGTACCGTAGGTCTTATATAGATCCGATCATTCCTGTTGTCATCATTTATAAAGCTGGTCTGGCCAGCATAACTATATCTTTCGCAAGGCACTGACACGTTTAGTTCAGATTTCCTTGGTTTTTGGCTTTTCGCCACACGTAATGACGTGTGAGCCGATAACCAAGCATTTCTGTTGCTCGAAACTAGATGCTTTTTAGCTCAGTCCGGGTCGATGGTGCAGTGGTACCGAAGCCTGCGTGCTGTTTGCTATGCCATACTGACGAGTTCTAATAAGAACGAAACAGCTGTCTATGGCTGCAATCTGGTCCGAGCGCTTTTCGTGTCAGGCCTAGCTAACCGTAGTGCTTTGTGTTAGATTTTTACAATAATATTAACACTTATATAGCGCTTATCCAAACTGTTCTAAGCGCTTTACAATAATTAAAATAGTAACAATCTGAAGTTTAAAAAAGTTATAAAAACCTAATTAATCTCATAAAACCACATAAAATATACTATAGAAAATGAAATAGAAAATAGAAAACTCTTTGCTATACTAATGACTGATACACATTTCTAACTTATCTAAAAAATAAACATAAAAATAAACGTTATGATAAAAATATTCAAGTTACAGGCCCTGCATGAGTTAATTTAAGAGTCATTGTCTGAGAAAACCGGGCAGAACCGAAAGATGGGGGTCGGCCGATTCCCTTATTTTTTTCAGCACTTAGTAGGTACCTGATACGATTACGAACGGTGGTATTTAAAGTTCCACTCGCGATTGACCACCCCCTCCATTTTTGGCCTAGACAGGCCGAAATAACAGTAAAATATGGGCTAACTTTGAAAGGCTGTCAAAGTCACTACGCACAACTCACGACTTTGTTACATTTAGTGTGCATTATCTACCATTTAAATAGCATGTTCACGTTAGAAAAACTGGAGTCGGTGAAAATCGTGTTTTAATATATCACGAAAATCATTAGAATGGAGTCATTTTTAAGGTGCTGTTTCTCAAAAGTGCGGTAGTTTATTTCAACATTAAAATCATTTTTCAGTGGTCTACACAATTGCCGTCAAAAATCTGCAAAGTATTGATTGGCACTACTCAATCATTTAGCGTGAGCTGTGTGAGAAATAGCTGAACATGTGGATATATTAACTTTTTTCCCGCCAAATTTTCAGTCATAACTGATCAATCCAGCGTGTAGATTTGTCAAAGTATTATAGCATAACCTAATGAAAATGGTTCAGAAGACTATTACTTTACCTCGAAAAGTTTTAGGAAGAGGTAAACGTGTAAATATTTGATGTTTACACAAGTAAAACTTGCTGACCTTCGAAAGCCCCAGGTAAATTTCCCGCGAAATTAAGTTAGTGCTGTCTGCCCCCGGGGGGGGGACTCCCTTATGTGAGGGGTACATGGATGCTCGTCGTACCTTTTAGGGGTCAAAATCAGGAGTTTGGTACCACTTAGGGTATCCACCATCAAACACAGACATTTCTTTGTAAAGCGGTACCTTTTAGGGGTCGGGTGTCAATTGAACAAAAAAGCTGTTATCAATTTACATTTTTATTATCTTTTAGGGGTCAAAATAAGCTTGAGCCACGCCCATTTTAGTACCTCTTAGGAGTCAAATCGAAAATGTCCGACGAGCATCCCTACCCCTTTTATATGGGAGTCCCCCCCCCCCGGGTGTCTGCCTGTCTCGCTAGGGCAGTTGTGCTTGCCGTATCGTTTAACAGTGAAATAAGGAATCTACGATTAGCAGATCTATTGAGTTTGATGATAGCGGGCTATGATTATACATCCTTATTACCAGTAAAGATACATGTAACATTGGATCATTCTCAGAGAGGGTAACGTGACGTGTCACGCAAGACTGGCTGAACAAATTAATATATGATATCAGAAGTCCATAACCAGAAGTGTCCATCTCCCACTATACGGTTTGGCCCATCAGTTTACAGAGTAGTCTATTTATAGAAAGCTTTTCCCGCCATCTCGCAGCCAATCATATTCTTCGAAGTTTTATCAGCAGCACTTGATTGGCTAAGACAGCGATTCCTTTGTTTGTAATATTATAAGCGACAAAATTTTGGCGGACAAGACAGTGAAGAAACTTCTGATGATCAGCTATTTCTCATTTATAACTTGCAAGAACTAGTGAACACCACATGTCCAGGAAAAGTCATTAGTATGCATAAGTCCATGTAATTCCTTTGTAACCTTTTATTTTCCCATTTCATCTGTATAACACTTCGTCTTTAAAGCAGCGTGCGATGTATACAGAACGAAGCTAAGTTTTGCCTTTTGGTTCATAATCGCAGATTTTTGTAGTGATATTTGGCATAAATACAGCAAGTGATAAATATCACGTAGAAATCATGCTATTATTTGATTATAATATGACCTAAGTAATTTACTGAAAAAGACAATCAGATGTTCTCTCAAGAGTTAAGTGCACCGAGTTTGTTTACTTCTTTGAGTTTCAGCTCAAGTGAAAATTTGAAAATCCTGTAAGTATAAATTTGCGATTAACAGCCCGGCAAATCTCCAAACAAGGCTAATAATAATCGACTGGAGCTGAGAGAAAATAGTTATAACCTGTGAAAAAAGTCAATTTCTGGTACACTGAACACTAGCAAAAAGCGAACTTTGATTTCAGGCAGTTCCTGTGGTTCATCAAACACAATCAAACAATGAAACAGTTGTCACTTTGCTGTTTTATTAGAAAGACACTGTTATACATCTTCAAGAATAAACTTTACAATCGAAAACTGAACCGCAACTTTCGCAGCTGGAAATGAAATTCAAGTTCTTCAAATTAGTACAAGCAAGGGTTTTTTTCTTCAGGCAATTTGAACAGGATTTGAATCAACTGCCTCACGCGGCAACGGGTCACATGCGACCGAGTTTCCAAGGATTTCAATGGATTAAAAACATAACAATTAAATACAAAATTAAAAGTAAACTAGGCTTACTTGGATGTAATTTTGTCCTTGTATAATGTCAGTTGCTCCTGGCCAGTTTTTTCAGCGAGATGAATGTGAATTTTCGGTTCCGTTTTCATTCATTGTCATTGATTCAAACTTTTATACTTGTCGCTAGTCAACTGGTCACTTGAAGACTTGAAAATCAAATCACCCCAAGATTCCATTTGAAGAGGCACAGATGATCAGTCTATACATTTCTTTTCATTTCAATTCCAAAATCTTCAATTTTATCCGTCAAAAGCCCGACATTTGCCACCGTAGCTTTGTAGACCTGTATGTACCGAGCTTCAAACCGGAGGAGGGGGGGGGGGGGGGGGGGGGGGACCGCTTGCATAATAAAGGTATGTGAGGTGTCATCTTCAGAGCCCGACCCAGCTTGCAAAATATAATGTAGTGAATGTGTTTTTTTATTAACCAGAATTTCCATGAACTTTATTAAAATCAACCCGAATTGATAGTGATTTGCTCCAAAACAAGACTCGGTTTGCCAAATTGGGCTCAAATTGCAAACCTGTACCCCGTACCGCCGCACATCTCATTTACGTCGTATACATTAGTGCCCCCCCGGAGTCCTAACTCTCGCATCTGAGCCAATGTCCGCCATTGTTTTCCCCCGCGAAATTTGAGATTAGCATTTCTAAAAATAGACTACTCTGTAAACTGATGGGCCGCTACCCCAATACCAGATGGACACTTCTGGTTATGGACTTCTGATGATATGCATTGCAGATGTTTTTCCTCAGAGACATGTCTTCATTTACATGTAACTTGAGGGAGGAGGAAGAGAAATAATGCAGGGAATTGGTGGGATGTCCGAGTTAATACACCAGACAAATGCTATTACAACTGAAAAACCTCGTAGAATTTAATCACAAAATGCAGGAGCCCATATAAACCAGAAGCGGCCATATCTCCTATATAGCTGTCACGCGTTTTCACAGTTTGGGTTATTTTTAGATCGTTTTTCGCGCCAATTATGCGAGTATCAGCGGCCATCACGAGGGGGCGGCCCCCGGGCAACCCACGGGCAACCCAGGGGCTTAGCAGGGGATTTGCAGCAGAAACATGTCCCACACGCGGGGCATTAGAGCGCTTTTGCGTTTTCGTCAAAACTGACCCCGGGGACATACCCACGGGGTTTGCACGTAATCTGCTGTCTCCCCGTTCAGCGGTTTTCGCCACAGGACTCGCTCGATCGATCGACGTTCTTCGATTTCTTTGTCCTTGAGGTAAGTCATATCATTATCATTCAAATTAAGAGATTAAATTAAGGCATCCACTGTCGGAAGACAGAACAAAGAAATAAAGGATAATATTTGTATAAAACTATTAAGATTTTTGACACTTCTAAAACGTTTAGCTTCTAATACTTATAATATGTTGCCCAGGTTGCCCCAGGGGTGGGGGTTTTTGTCACAATTTTCTGCCCCACCCGAGGGGTTTTAGCATGTAATTGTCATGGCTACTGTGACAAATGCCCCTGGGTGCCCGGGGGCCACCCCCTCGGGATGGCCGCTGATACCCGCATTAGTGAATTGACCAGTGGCGAAACAAAATGTGCCTCATTTATAACTACTTTTGCGTTTCCAACATAACGTAAATGCACTGCAATGGCGAGTTTAATAGTTGACAGATTTCCAGGGAGAGAATATTCGTTCTTTGTAGAGGAGTGGCTTGATAAATTCTTTTGGTGATTTCCCGATGACATACCGCATTTTACAAATGTATCAGTGACAGCTTCCTAATGAAGTTCCGGTCGCTATAGAGCGGAACCGAAGCCATAAGGTCAAACCAAGGCTGTGTTAGGCTCCATGTACACTGAGTATATACACAGTTTGAAGTGAGCGCTTCGCCTCACCTCTGTGGCCCAGTCTCGATTCCCGGACGCGGCGCCATATGTGAGTTGAGTTTGTTTGTATCTCGCCCTTGTTCCGAGTGTTTTTCTCTGGGTTCTCTGGTTTTCCTCCCTCCGAAAAAACAACACGCTAAATTCCAATCAGCCAGGACCTGGGTTTGATCAGCCCCCATGGTTGTTTCAGGTATCGTTAGAAATTCAGAGTTTTATTTTCAGAGTACATGTGCGCGAGATTGTACGGCCCGGACTGCGAATGTAAAGGCCTCTCACCGTGACACAGCCCCTTTAATATATCACAAGTACGTGTTTTGTTTACTGTATAACTAGTTTTCAGCGCTCAGTAAAAATAACCGATGGAGGGATGAGAAACATAGCCATGAGAAACATAGCCATGCGAACGATTTTTCAAGGACTGCTTCCATTGTGCAAACAATTGTGTTTCCGTCTCTGCAAGCAATTTATTTAAACGAGTTATTCCTTGCAAATAATTTATAATTAATGTTTCTAGATATATCCTTTTCCTTAAATGTCTTTATAGTAAGCGCCCACACTTAGCATCCCTTTCGCAGTATCCGCATCAGTTTACTACGAACATCGGAAGAGTGCATGTCTCTTTTCAGTGGAAAGGGTTTAGTTCGATTTGCAAAGCCGAGTTAGACTTAATACCTGTAGCTGCATTCAGTGCCGTATGGAGGGGAAGAGGGAGGCAAGGGGGGTGTAGCAGTTGTTCCCCCCTCCCCCTCCCTCTGCACAGTCCCAGAAGAGAGATTGACAGAAGTCATCAATAAAAATGTCGCAGAATTCATCAGTTTGTCCCCTCCTAGGATGGAAATGTCCAGAAGTCATCATGTTGTCCCCCCAGAATGGAAATGTCCAGAATTCATTATTTTGTTCCCCCCTAGAATAAAAATGTCCAGAATTCATCATTTTGCCCCCTCCCAATTTTCAGGGCCTTATACTACGCCCCTGGCTGCATTAAAAGTTCATAACCTATTGAACATTTGGGAATGTTAATTGTCGTTTAGTGTGATTGTAGAATGATTATCAGTTAAAGCAATGAATTGACTGATATTGTCAAAAGTCATTGATGACGTATTTCTGAAATTTTTCGATCACGTCCCCTAAACTGCGGCATTTAACCAACCGGTGAGAAAAAATGGTGCCCAACAATTCATATGCCTGGGTGTTGCCTGGGGGAGGAGGCATGCACGGGTTTGGAATTGATTGTAACATTATTGATAATATGAAGAAATTGTAATTCAAAACCTGCTACAACTCAAATATTTAGCAATCCTTGTTTTTTTTTTCTATTTCAAAAACGATCACTGAGTTCGCAGTATTCTCTGGCATTCAAGGGTAAATGCTCGAAAGAGTGGAAATGTCAAAATGCTAGACGCTAAAAAACTGCCGATCGTTAATTTGTTTCTTAGTGGTCGTTTATGTTTTGGTTGACATTCTATTCAGCTATCACAACAAAATTCGCCTTATCCCGGTTAGACTCAGTTCAACAGTTTTCCAAACAGAATGCTCACTTTTTGGTCTGATGACATGACTTCATGTATATCTTATTGTCCTGGGTTCGGGTGTTCGAAGCAAGGGTAACAGTTTATCCCAAGGATAGCGCTAAATCTGTAATTGTATTCTGTACATTTCACCCTCGGGTTAGTGATTTAATCCCGGGGTAATGCTTACCCTTGGCCCTGGACACGGTTGTTCGAAGCGAGTGTAACTTTATCCCTAGCTAGGATAGCGCTAAATCTGTAATTGTATTCTGTACATTTGCATTTAATAATAATAATAATGGCCACATTTATATAGCGCCATATCAACCACAGTTTCATGGCGCTTTACATATGACTGACATATCCCGTCAGTGAATTGTTTCGGACTGCTTCACGGCGCTAATAGCTGCCACGCAGTTTACAATGTTGAGTGTGTGGTTAGTGCAATTGCCAGGCTGCTGTACCGGGTGACAATCCCCTGCTCTTTTTCGAGTAGTACAACAGGTTCTTTCACGTCCCCTTCAAATACTGATTAGAAGTAGAAGGAGACAAGGCCAACGGCTTATAAACGTCCCTGCACAAGGACGCGGCTGGGATTCGAACCCCCGACCTCCCGCACTCTAGACCGTGCTCTACCAACTGAGCTAACCAGTGAGGCGGTTAGTGATTTACCCCGGGGTAGTGATTACCCTCGGGTTAGTGATTTAACCCCGGGGTAGTGATTACCCTTGCTTCAAACAACCGGGTCCTGGTGTATAAGTAGTACTAGGATGGTGGGACGAAGGACGATAAAGACAAAAGTGCAACAAGGAACGTGAAACGTACATGTATGAAGTATTTGCTTACAGCTATAAATCAAATCAGTGAAGGTATCAGGATATACTTTTTGCAATTAATAAAGGCCTGTAGCTATAACCGATGCTAAAATACTGAAAGATTAAAATACTACTGAAATATATGCTAAGATAGTGGAAGACTGTGGACCTTTGCCGCGCGACCATGGTTGCGAATTTATCGATTGGGAAGTATCATTGCTTGTGACTTCTAAAATTGTAATTCACGTCTCAAAGATGGACAATAAAGGTATCTTGCTGTTAAATAAACCCGCTAGTTGTATAGCCTATACATTATCCAATAATAACCTGAATGAATAGTATCAGTATACCAAACAACCTTTTTTGGTGGGAGTGTGCCGCCCGGTTCTCAATACCCTGGCCCTATTTCCGACCAAAATATAAGATGTTCCATACCATTTTTCAGACCTATACTCTATTTTACAACAAGTGAAATATTTGAAAATGTTCAGTCTCATACTTCCCTGTGAAGATCATACCCTATTTCAAACTAAAAATGCGAAATTTATTACCCTATTTTACACTAAGACAGCTCGAAACCATACCCTTTAGGGTGGCGCATACTCTTACAGCGTATGTGTGGGAGTACACCCCCCCCCTCCCTGGGGGACATAGTCCACCCGAATTTTGCTCCAAATGTTTTTGTTGGGATCTGTCGATTGCCTATATTACAATGTAGTTACAGTAATGTAATTACAGTAATGTAAGAACGGAGAACAAATTTGAAATATCAGCAAAGAAAAAGGCGATTTAATTTACTGGTAGACCAATCCTTTCTCCATTTGTATCGATGCGTCAAGTTCTTTGTTTGATAAACTTCTCATACCGGTACCCTACCTGTACGTTACGAAAATACTAACTACTAGCCCTAAACACTTATGAAAGCGTTTGAAATATATTCTTTAACATCCTTTCTTTTGAAAGAAACTAACAATATTGATGCCGAAGCTACTTATTCACTTGGCAAACTACACCACCCTCGTAAGTAATATTTTGACCTTGCCATCCTGGCGCTGAGTAACATCAGTAACCTGAACTCTCCAGTTGTACATATATTTTGCATAAAATTCAAATACATGTAGGTTAAAAAATAAACATTTTATTCTTGACCGCGATGGATTTTTTAATCCTAAGGCAGAGCAAGTAGAAGAAGCCAGTTTTGTTTGCCCAAAACGTAACATGGAAATTATTATAATTGATTGGCCATCAAGGCCATAGAAGAAGTTTATGGTGAGCCAGAGCCCAGAGGTTAACGTAAACGATTAAAACTGCCACAATGTTCGTAGTTATCCCATTATTGGTTCTAGTTTTATTTTTGACTTTTCTTTTCCTCTTTTTCTACGTAAGTAAGCAATTAGAGGGAGAGTTAGACATTTTTTTAAACAATCACAGTTAAAATGCAAACAGTTAAAATGCAAACCCCTTTTCAGCGAAATATTTAATACATACATCACAAATACTTTTATGCGCTAAATAGAAAAACAAAATAAATAAAATATCATTACAGGAACTAGATACATTTTATACCCTACATGTAAATGAAGACATGTCTCTGAGGAAAAACATTTGCATTGCATAATACTTCAGATTTATAGTTTATTGGCCTTGAAGAATTTGCTCAGCTGGTCTTGCGTGACATTGTACCCTCTGAGAATGTCCAATACTTTATGTATTATAACTGGTTATAAGGATGTACAATCATCAAACTCAATAGATCTTCTAATCTTATATTTTTATTTCACTGTTAAGGGTACGGCAAGCACAACTGCCCTAGCGAGACAACAATAACTTAATTTCGCGGGAAATTGACCTGGGGCTTTCGAAGGTCAGCAAGTTTTACTTGTGTAAACATCAAATATTTACACTTTTACCTCTTCCTAAAACTTTTCGAGGTAAAGTAATAGTCTTCTGAGCCATTTTCATTAGGTTATGCTATAATACTTTGACAAATCTACACACCGGATTGATATTATGACTGAAAATTTGGCGAAAAAAAAAGTTAATATATGCACATGTTCAGCTATTTCTCACACGGCTCACGCTAAATGATTGAGTAGTGCCAATCAATACTTTGTAGATTTTTGACGGCAATTGTAGAGACTACTGAAAAATGATTTTAATGTTGAAATAAACTACCGCACTTTTGAGAAACAGCACCTTAAAAATGACTCCATTCTGATGATTTTCGTGATAAGCTAAAATACCGAATTTTATCCGGATATATTAAAACACGATTTTCACCGACTCGAGTTTTTCTAACGTGAACATGCTATTTAAATGGTAGATAATGCACACTAAATGTAACAAAGTCGTGAGTTGTGCGTAGTGACTTTGACAGCCTTTCAAAGTTAGCCCAGATTTTACTGTTTTTTTCGGCCTGTCTAGGCCAAAAATGGAGGGGGTGGTCAATCTCAGAAACGAAAAGGCGAGTGGAACTTTAAATACCACCGTTCGTAATCTTATCAGGTACCTACTAAGTGCTGAAAAAAATTAAGGGAATCGGCCGACCCCCATCTTTCGGTTCTGCCCGGTTTTCTCAGACAATGACTCCTAAGTTATAAGAAAGTTTAAATAATTATATAAGTTTTTAACTGAGATTTGAATTTCGAGAGACACGAACACTTTCTTATGTTTATGGGCAGTTCGTTCCATAAGTGATTAATCATTTCCATTATATAATTACCTTATTATAGGAAATAGAGGCTTTCCAACGTAACAAAGTGAGTTGGAAAGCGTCTTCATTACGGCACGTAGCTATTTGTTTATCACTCAAGTGATAGTTCATTAGTTCTTTTCTTGTACATATGTTTAATATTCATATTTGAGGTATATAAAGACCAATCAGTTTAGAATTCTTTCTCTCGCTTGCTGGACAGCCACAAGTCAGCCAAACTTTAGTTTCAAATGTTTTAAATTATTATTCATCAAGATATAACCATTTTGGCTTTAGCCCTCGGAGCCTTGTACGATTGCATTCGGTCGAGGAGTACGTTTCCAGAAGTTTTTCCACGTAGCAAGACGTGGTTTTTTACGATGGTTTTTCGTACCGGGCAACGTACATTATTTTCTTTAGATATCGATTTTTCGGTATTATTTGATTTAAGCATGTGAAAAGCTATTTATTATCATGTGATTACGTCATTTGATTGTGCAACCATCCGTTTAGGATGATGTGTGGTTATGGAATGTTTTCTCTATTCCTTCATGTCCTGTTAAATCATGTCCTGTTAAATATTATGATTTTGTAATATTAGTACTATGTAATGATTTGTAATACCGTAGTTTATTAAAGAAACCGTTTGCTGCTGTCCACCAGGCATCCGGCACTGTCACACTCCACTAGTTGTAGTGTTATTATGATTTTGTACGCGTTGGGCGTGTTGCGTAGTATAGGAATGAATTAACAATGCACGTTGACAACGCGAAGAAAATTTACGTTACACTAAATTAACGCGAATTTTTCAAAAGTTAGGTTTACATGCATTAAATTAACGCGAATTTTTCGATAAGCATCTTGCTTTATTTACTGCGATTTTCATAATTCTGCAAACTCGCACTTTACAAACGGTCTCCACTGGTTCAAGGCGGCTTAGAAATACCAGTAGAAGTAACCGTGCATTGGGAGGACGAACGGGCATTGGAAATTTTAAAGAGGAAAACAGAAGAAGTGAGCTATCCTCTCGGGGAGACAGAGGAGTATCAAGATCAATCAAAAGACATTTTGAACTCGATTTTAAACGAAGACGTCCTGTCAGATAGTGACTCTGAAGAGCCAATAGAGGAGTCATGAACTAATAAGGTTTTGTAATGAAATAAAGGTGCTTTAAAATAACGATGTTGTAAAATAGCGTGCATTAAATTTACATCGACATTAATTAAGATACATTAAATTAACGCGAATTTTGTAAAATCGCGTTAATAAAGTGCATTATTAATTTCCTATAATAAGGTAGGTGCAAGTCCATTTAGTGCCTTGAAGGTTAAAAGTAGAATCTTGAAGATAATTCGTTGTTCTATTGGTAGCCAGTGCAGTTGAATAAGGACAGTGGTGACATGATCATATTTACGTCTACAGGATATAAGACGTGCAGCCGCATTAAGTACATATTGCAATTTCTGTGTTTGATTCTTTGATCTGTATTAATCTTAGGTCTATAACGATTTCTACTTCTTAATCAAATGAATGCCGGCTTGGCTACAGGTAAGACCTCTTCCAAAGGATGCCCTTTGATACCCTTAATTTTATTAAAAATAATAACATTGTAGAGTTGTAAGTTCAGGCTTAGCTTCTGCCAAGACTGAAATAGCATAACTTATTTTAGGTATAACAAGCCGGGATCTATACTTCTTCCTGGCCCCCCGTGTAGCCTTCTTTTCGTAATCCTCTTATTACAAACAAGCACTTGGCCGCACTAGTTAACATCTCTTTTTCATATATGTTCACAAAATCTGTTATCCGATTGCAATGTTACACCTAATATCCTAAGTTTACTACAATGAGGAATATTAAAAATTGGTTTAAAATCTTCGTTACATCCTTTTTTCCAACAAAATATCTCCTTACACTTAAAAGCATTACTACACATACATGTATTCTTATGGAAATCTCTACTCACCTCCTTCCTGGATGGGTACTTAATTTGTGCATCATATTGCATTGTAGTGCACCATATTGCATTGTTCCGTAGTCTCAAATAAATAAATAAATAATTAAATGAAAGAGCTTAGCATTGGCATATATATATATCTCCTGGACACCAATGCATTAACAGTCCTATGGGGATTTGCCTTTGATCATGAGCTTTGAGAATTATCATTAAAGTGCCCCTACGATCAAATTTTGACATATCATTTTTTTCTCATATTCGTAAAGTATAGTGGCTATATTATTACCAGTTCAAACCGTTTTTCGATACGACGACGGGAAGTCTTATTTTTTGGACTCCGAATCTTGAATTTTACGACCGCCATTACGCGAACCCGTGCCTGTGGGCGAGGAACGCCTGGTCACTTTTTTAGCGTACGTGACGTCATACACTTAAGGTTATCGTATACCTTCAGGGTACTGTTCCGGATAAAATTAAGTAGCGTCTCGAATATTCGTCGTATTTAGATAAATTATACCTCATTTTAAAGCTTATAAAATTGGCTACAACAATATACCTAAGGTTTGTAATTTTGATAAAAGTGCGATTTTAAATAAACCTCTTTTCCGAACAAGCGAGTTGGTTTCCAAGAGCTCCAACTCCACGGCAATTTAATGAATTTAAGATCTGTTTGCTTTTCTGGACTCCCACAGACCTTGTTTACGAAACTGTGTCGGCGATTGTGGAAATTCGGAGCCGTTTTGAAGATATTTCGGTCTTCGTGAAACTGCTAACGCGCAATCCAAGTATAGATGCGGGAATCGCTCTCAGCGCCTCTCTTTTAAAAATAAAAAAAATCGCCGACACATTTTTTAGCTGATATAATTGCGAACAAACTGTGAAAATTTGAAGTAATTCGCACAAATTCGCGTCGAGTTGGAGCTTTTTTCAAACTATGTTTAGAACGAAAATAGAAAGTCAAGAAAACGGTCTGAAAAGTTTTAGACGTTCTGGCGCCCGCCTCTTTCACAGCAATCAAACACCAGTGACTGGGAAATCTTCCCACAACAACACGTGTGGCTACTTTTCCCATACAAACCTTCACGCGAACTAACATATGTAGCAAGAAAGTGTACCATTTTCCCGCTTTGAAAAGCAAACAAAACGTTTTGAATTATAGAAATAATCCTTCAAGTTTGTGCATTGTACAAGACTGTAGCAATTTAGGGAACCACAAAGCTGGCATTTCGCTACATTCAAGCCTTCTAGTTGAATACCAAGAATACGGTTTGTAATTGTCTTCAAGCCTCATGCAAGGATGGTTTACAGTGTACGTTTTGAGGACAGAAGCTTCTCCATAATAGTTTGTATCACATGGAATAGCCGGTAATACCGTACCAGAGTCCAGTATAACAGTTCAGAAGAAGGCCAAAACAGCCGAACCAACTGACAGAATGTACTACTCAGACTACTACTAGTATAGATTGACCGAAAAATAAGCGGCTACGTTTGCTGAGAACATAGTTTGTCATAAATAACTCATATTGCTGTTTCCTATAAACAGATAAACCTATCGATGTAGTATGCCTTTTAATTTACTGCTAATTTTATTTTGAAGACAATAAACCACAGAAGAAACCACCAATAATATTTCACGAAGTACCTTAAGCTTGTTTCAGTTGTTTGTGTGTTAAACAGAAACGGGCGCATGCGAAGTTTGGTTCTGTGATAGCCACGATCAGTCAGTTTCAATATATTTTTTTAGTCTCTAGTAAATTCTTATCATTCACGATTTCATGTTAGACAAGAGAGCGATTTAATTTTATAGCAATTACATTGTAATTCGCCGGAAAATCTATTGCCGGGACACAGATAGCAATCCGGGTTTCACTATGAACAATGAACAAACTTAGGACTTATAAACTGATCATTAAAATGACCTTAGTGATTTCTCCGCTGAATTCTCCCTGTAGCCCGGATCCAGTAACAGCACAAACCTGAAAGCCGAATCAGGGAAAATACCCTGGGGAAAAATTACCCGAAAAGATAAGAAACCTCTGCTATCTAGCACTACTTACTAGCAGGCCACTTTCCAAGCGATTTTAGCGACTATTCATTCGTCCAGCTTTCAACTCGGTCGCCAGCGGCTCTATTTCCCCCTAAATCATCTACATCCGGCAATAAATTTAAACAGAAAGACACATTACTACGTTCTGAAGAATCTGATGCAGATTTTAGGTCGTTATTTACTAAACCACAGCAAAATTCGCAGTGTGAGTTTGTAGCCAATATAAGAAGAAATGTATGGGTTCGAAGCAACTTGAGAACGATGCGTTAAGTGTATGACGTCACATACGCACAAAAATGACTAGGCATTCCTCGCCCACGGGAACGGATTCGCGTAATGGCGGACATGATTTTGACGGTAAACTCTCTCTAAAATGTTGTGGTCTAATTGGCCCCTTTGCAAACTTTTTTCACTGATTTGGATATTTCTGCCACTGTTTGTTCTTATGGAATACAAAAAAGTGGCAAAAGAAATGGTCAAATTTCGTCGTAGTGGCACTTTAAGTATTGCGAGGACCGAAGGCCCAAGCCTAAATATTTCAGATTTTACTACTCTCTAAAACACTGGTTTCAATATGCTGGGGATTAAACATTGGCTTGGCATTACAACAACAATTTCATTACATTTTATATGACAGGTACGCCAAAACTTTGATGACTCCCCCAAGGAGTAGCTAAAATCTTTGATGACCCCTCTACCTGAAAGCACTTAAAACTTTTGTTGCCCCCCCCCCCATGATTTAACCGACCCCCCCCCCCCCCCCCCCACAAGCCATAAATAATGAACACTCCATTATAACGGAATTATGTCCTAAGTATTTGCAGTAACGGTTCAAACACTTAAAAAGTGAGATTGCTGACGGTGAAATTGCAATTGAAAATTACGAATTCATTAGAAAAGACATGGTACTGATCATGAAACATGGCGGTGGCTGCATAATATATTGACGCAAGTCCTTGAAAGTCATCCATCGACCAGACCTAGAGGTTGGAAAAGTCGAAACGATATGTTTACAAGTAAAGATTGACTCAACAGACATCCTAATTGCAACAGTTTATCGGCTACCAAAGTCGAATAATGAATTCTTCGCGGAGTTACCGAGGCTGAGAGAGTATGAATGAAGAGTATCAAACATCATACTATAGTTGGAGATTTTAATAGCAATTTATTAAAGGAGAGCCATGGTGATTTATTATACGAAGGAAGCAAGTTAATCAGATCAGAATATTTGAAAAGTATAACATGAGTAATCTGTCATCGAAGGAGCAACAATGATTACTGATCATTCTAGAACTTTGATCGACCTTATTGTTACGACAAGAAAAGACCTAGTTAAACTGAGAGGCATATGTCACATGGGCATATCTGATCACGATATGATGTATGCAACCATATCCGAACGTTTGCCAAGAGATCCACCAAAAATAATCAACACCAGGAACTACAACAAGGAGTTGACGAAGAGTAATTCCATCGCGACATTGCCCGGGCGCCTTCCCACGTGTGTAATGTCTTTGATGACCCAAGCGATCTTTATTCGCTCTTTATATACGTAATGAGCACGCGCCCTTTAAAGAGACAAAGGTTCTCAGTAGCACCCTGCCTTGGATAACAAAGGAGATTAGGAAAACAATGAATCAACGACCGGCTCTGTGGGAAGAGTACAGGCGACTAAGAAACAATTGAAAGTGTCAACAATGATAAAAGAGTCCAAGGCTGTGTATTTTTCGGGCTTGTTTGTTGAGGTTAAAACCGCCCCTGCATACCGGAGACGACTCTTAAAAAAGGCGTCAGATACAAAACAAACAGACAAGTTCGGCAACTAATGAGAACTGACGGAACACTAACAAGTAAACAGCAGCGAACAAGCCAATTTGCTTAACGACTGCTTCAGCACAGTTGCCCGGCGAGAAATTAATTGGCCCCGCAGCTGATACCACGGCGGAGCAAAATTACGGTGTAAACACAGATGTTCCCACTAGCTCTTACTGAAATAACGATCAACCCGAAGGAAATCGAGAGAGAGATAAGTAGGTTACATGCAAGAAAAGCCGCTACGGTTCCCAGACGGAGTGTCTTAACACGGTGCAAGAGCCTCCAAGCTCCCAGATCAGTGGAATAAAGTGGCAAGAGCCAGTGCTGCATTTAAAATGGACAGTGAAGAAGATAGAACTTGCTACAGGCTCTCATCCATGCTAAGTATTCCGGGTCTTTGTATAAGGCATTGTATCAACGTCCCGGGGGGGGGGACTCTCCATAACAGTAGACGGGGGTGATCGTCGGCAAAATCAATTTTAACCGTAAGGGATAGCACATTGGGTGTGGTCAACAGCAAATTTACCCCTAAGAGATAGCACATTGGGTGTGGTCGAAGAAATTTTTAACCCTAAGAGATAGCAATAAAACAAACACATTTTCAGTTTTCCTGAATTTTATTACGGTCCTTAAGACACCGCCATCGAGCGCATCTCTTTTCTGGTGACTGTTGAGAGTGCTGTCATCCAGTCTTCAAGTTCCGGGCCACCATTAGCGTGAGACCCCCTAAGGGATAGCAGACTCTTTGAACACCCCTAAGGGATAGCAGATGGTAGAATTTTATACCCTAAGGGATAGGACGATCACCCCCGTCTACTGTTATGGAGAGTCCTCCCCCCGGGATCAACGTCCTGAAATTCAGGACAATGAACAACTCTATTGTGGGGTTAAGGTACTTTGTATTTCAGGGTTCTGTTTTGCTGTAGTTCATCGTATTCTGAGGTTAGGGTTCTTTGTATTTCAGGGTATTGTTTTGCTGTAGTTAATTATCGTTGATACACCTAGAGAGCCAGTATTCCTAGAAGGTTTATGGAATCCTGTGTAGTGGGAAATATTAACGAGGACGCGGCCACTGAGAACTGACTTACTCGAAAATAGACAGTGGGAATATAAAAAGGGAAAGTCTGCCGAGCTGCTACTGATACACATAATAAAAAAGGCAGAAAAATGGAGGTTATCAATAGAAAAAAATCCTTGTCCGTATCCGGCTATCACGTGAACTTTACCAAGGCTTTTGATACTGTCTCTCTCGGTATTGGGACCAGCGGAAATATCTGCCAATGGATAAAATATTATCTCTCAGGCCGCAGGCAGTTCGTTAGAATTAACGGATACCACATGGCGTACCGTAACTCGATACTTGGTCCCACTATATTTTCACTTTTCACGAACGATCTCCCGTCTGCAGTACACTCTGGAGAAACATATGCAGATCACACTACAATTTCGTTTGTACTGCGGATACTATCGATGCACTAACTATATTAGGATAAATTGCGCGCCTTAGCAAAGGTTAAGCAATGGTGTGAAAACAATTTGGTAGTACCGCACCCAGATAAATGTAAGGCAATGATAATGACTAGGAAACCATTGCACCTATCCAAATTCTGAAGCTCGGCGATAATAGCATCAATTGGTCAAAATCAGAACGACTCTTGGGCGTACAGGTTGATAATAAGCTGACCTGGTCCGACCACGCTGCCAATGTAGCAACGTCCGTCTCCTCAAAGTTAAGTCTCCTTCGACGCATGCAGTTTCTTCCTCAAAAGCAGTCACGTAACCAGCAATACGAGACAAAATGGCGTCCGCGCATGCTCATTAAAGACAACTACTTGTCCAAAATGGCGGCCGCACTTTACAGTGGTTGTATGAGAACTAATAAAAAACATTATTACATAATTACATAATAATAATAATGTCTTTATTATAGTGGTAAAAATGCATATATTTAGAAGAAGAAGAATTACGTATATGCTATTCTATTTATAAATTATATGATAGAAATACACAAATTACAGTTTACAGAGCTAAATGATACTTAAAATACAATCGATTAATAAAACTGGCTTTGAAACACTCGGTGCTTAATACATATTATTCCCAAAGTGTGTTTGTACAAAGTGATAAAAAAACACGAGTGGAAATCTAGCCTGAATTTCAGCCGTCGCTTCTGGTTCGTAGTAGAAATCACGTTTCGTTATAAATTTCAGCCTTCTTCAAGATGTAGAAAATCAACACTAGCCCTAAGTATTGAAAAGTTACCACTCTACTCGAAAATAAAACTGCATGTAGATCTAGATAGATGACTTTGTTTCACATTTAGAAAAACACACCCTAAATATTCACAAGGGATATTTAATTTTAAATAAGCTATTAGCTAAAGGAAAAGTTACATCTACATGGCACCTGTACATGTACTTGGACAGTGAAGTTAGAAATAATATCAGTCCATGAATCCTACTGAAAAGCATTGATTTATATCGGCAGGAGCCCATGCTATCAATTTATTTATCTATATATCTATCTATCTATCGATCTATATATATATATATATATATATATCAAGAATTTACTATAGAGTACAACTGGCAACTTTTCACAGTTCCATATATTAAAAAAACGTTTCGGCTTTCAGCCTTCATCAGTTAAAAGTATTTTATTTTTTACTTTTTAACTGATGAAGGCTGAAAGCCGAAACGTTTTTTAATATATGAAACTGTGAGAAGTTGCCAGTTGTACTCTAGTAAATTCTTTATACAATATACAACTACAACTAGCTGTGAATCCAGAGGGATCCTTCTACAGGAAGTTCATCGTTAGTTTTATATTCAATTTATATATATATATATATATATATATATATATATATACAATCATCCACATCTGTCCAATTCGCTAGGTTGAACAAACATGGAATCATGATACAATGCGCCATCTCGGCTATCACCATAATGGCTTTATGGCAACTCTGCACTTTGGACACAGGATGTACGGATACACATTGTAGGATTGCATTGTGAAATCACCAGAGTGCTCAAACTGCGAGCAGCGAGCATAGCACAGTGCTAATAGTGAACGTCTCAGCGAGACTCTCCACCCAATCCGTAAGAGTGCTCAAACTGCATGAACAGTGAGCGTAATATATATATACAATCATCCACATCTGTCCAATTCGCTAGGTTGAACAAACATGGAATCATGATACAATGCGCCATCTCGGCTATCACCATAATGGCTTTATGGCAACTCTGCACTTTGGACACAGGATGTACGGATACACATTGTAGGATTGCATTGTGAAGTCACCAGAGTGCTCAAACTGCGAGCAGCGAGCATAGCACAGTGCTAATAGTGAACGTCTCAGCGAGACTCTCCACCCAATCCGTAAGAGTGCTCAAACTGCATGAACAGTGAGCGTAATATATATATACAATCATCCACATCTGTCCAATTCGCTAGGTTGAACAAACATGGAATCATGATACAATGCGCCATCTCGGCTATCACCATAATGGCTTTATGGCAACTCTGCACTTTGGACACAGGATGTACGGATACACATTGTAGGATTGCATTGTGAAGTCACCAGAGTGCTCAAACTGCGAGCAGCGAGCATAGCACAGTGCTAATAGTGAACGTCTCAGCGAGACTCTCCACCCAATCCGTAAGAGTGCTCAAACTGCATGAACAGTGAGCGTAATATATATATACAATCATCCACATCTGTCCAATTCGCTAGGTTGAACAAACATGGAATCATGATACAATGCGCCATCTCGGCTATCACCATAATGGCTTTATGGCAACTCTGCACTTTGGACACAGGATGTACGGATACACATTGTAGGATTGCATTGTGAAGTCACCAGAGTGCTCAAACTGCGAGCAGCGAGCATAGCACAGTGCTAATAGTGAACGTCTCAGCGAGACTCTCCACCCAATCCGTAAGAGTGCTCAAACTGCATGAACAGTGAGCGTAATATATATATACAATCATCCACATCTGTCCAATTCGCTAGGTTGAACAAACATGGAATCATGATACAATGCGCCATCTCGGCTATCACCATAATGGCTTTATGGCAACTCTGCACTTTGGACACAGGATGTACGGATACACATTGTAGGATTGCATTGTGAAGTCACCAGAGTGCTCAAACTGCGAGCAGCGAGCATAGCACAGTGCTAATAGTGAACGTCTCAGCGAGACTCTCCACCCAATCCGTAAGAGTGCTCAAACTGCATGAACAGTGAGCGTAATATATATATACAATCATCCACATCTGTCCAATTCGCTAGGTTGAACAAACATGGAATCATGATACAATGCGCCATCTCGGCTATCACCATAATGGCTTTATGGCAACTCTGCACTTTGGACACAGGATGTACGGATACACATTGTAGGATTGCATTGTGAAGTCACCAGAGTGCTCAAACTGCGAGCAGCGAGCATAGCACAGTGCTAATAGTGAACGTCTCAGCGAGACTCTCCACCCAATCCGTAAGAGTGCTCAAACTGCATGAACAGTGAGCGTAATATATATATACAATCATCCACATCTGTCCAATTCGCTAGGTTGAACAAACATGGAATCATGATACAATGCGCCATCTCGGCTATCACCATAATGGCTTTATGGCAACTCTGCACATATTCAAGACGCGAGTAGCTCTTCTTTGTACTCGTTCATATATACTATATATATATATATGAAACGTAATGAAAAGTAATATACACAAATAATGAAAGGATGAACGAAAACGTATATAACGATAAGGGCTAAAGAAGCTATAATACAATCTATTAATTCTATTAGAGCGTAAAACCTAGAACAGCTATATATAACTTCCAGTGATAAAAGAAAAAAACGCAAGGACTTATCAAAGCATAAGAGCAGCAGCTTAACATTAACAGTCGGATGATAAGTTCGGACGATGACAAAGCTGACATATAATGCGCCAGGTTCGAATGTTGTCGACGTCAAAAGTGGGAAGAAGTCTGTTGGAGAGTAAAGTTTTAAGACGAGTCTTAAAGGCAGCAGTACATTCTGAAGCACGGGCAGTTAGAGGTAGGGAATTCCAAAGAGGATAGATACACACAAAAAAAGAGTCACGGAACATAGAAGTACGGGCTGGATGGAGAGATAGATCCAAGCCAGACGAGCCTCTACGAGTCCAAGAGCTAGAGAAGTGCAGCAACTCGGAGGTGTCAAGCAAAATATTGCCTTTAGTACAACGGAAGAGAAATAAGAGATCAAGATATTCAAGAAAGAAGTAGAGAGGGAGGAGATTAAGACGAATGAGCCTCGATTTATAATCTAATTCAAGACGCGAGTAGCTCTTCTTTGTAGTCGTTCCAAATTACACAGGAGCTAGGTAGATGGATCCAAAAGAACATGGCGACCAGACTTTGCTGGAATAGATAAGGTGAGAGCGTACAAGTGAAATGTAAGGAGTTTTCTGAATATCATGCGAAACACTATAACAGTAATTTCTACGAATTTAATTTTCCCATAGTTTTCCCGTGATTTTTCCATACTTTTAATTTTTCGAAAGTATTGAATTGTTATGAAAACACCTTGAAAAAGGCTTTTTAACACCTTCAAAACGCTTTTTAACGCCCTCAAAATCTGGATAAGTATTAACTTGACAAACTTATTTTATTCACTCGCAAACATAAAATGCACTTTGATAATTAACGCTCCTCGGTTCGCATCTATAGAGAACATGCTGCGCTATTATTATCAAGACTGTTACCAAATAAGCGCATGAGAGGCTCGAACTAATATTACCCCTGTACGCTCTGGCCAAAATCACTTACCCTTAGTAGCATAATCTTTCTCAACATAGAGATTTATCCAGTGGTTAGCAAGCGATCTACTTTCATTGAACAGCCTGAGATGAGTGATCACGGTGTTCGTTTAAAATGTTAACGCATGGTAAAATGTTTTACAAAGTACAATTGATAAATAATTACCTTCGCGATAATCATACCTCCGATCCTTTTATAAAAATTGAGGTCAACAAGCATTCCTAATCCAGGGTACTGAGCGTATTCTGCAAAAAACGTAAAGAAGTTTTTAATGTCACAAGCAATGTAAACGTGGAGATTAGTATGGGCAAGCCTTTTAAAATCACGTATTTAATATATTGTACATAATAGGTTCTTAATTACTCGAGAATGAATATAATAGAGTTGTTCCGCACAAGAGCGTTAGTTAGAGATGCAAGTATGCACCGATTAGACCTTAGACATGCAAATTACAGCGAAAACCGCACGCGCACTCTTCGTTAAGTCGCTTGATGCAGCAATTAACCTTTAATCGGTGGAATTGCAAAGAAATGAAAAATACATAAAGGGCAATCATTTGAGTTCTAGCAAACCATGCGAGTTATTGGGAGGCTTAAACAGCGGAGCATGCAAATGATAACACATAATTTTATCAAGAAATTTATTCCGATATGATATTACATATCATCAATGTTCCTGTCTAGTTTATTCAGAATTCTTTTCATAAGCGTTATGCCAGCTGTCGCCTTTTTACACATTTCCGTGTGAGCGTTCTGCGCCTCTAGCGCTGCTTCTCGCATTGTTGTTCTCGACTTTTTGGAGGGCATTACGTCGTCCTCGTCCTCTGAACTTTCAGCAAACTCCGACATTTTAGCCTGTCGTCTTTCTTCAGGCGTTCTTTTCTTGGCATAGCGCAGCTGATTTTGGATAATTTGCTGGCAGCGGAAGAAGTATACTTCTTCCGCTGCCAGCAAATTATCCAAAATAGTAGTAGAGGTAGAAGCAGTGGTGCTTGTCAACGAGGCCGCTTGGTCTTTAAATAAGCTGCTCCGGCACAATTCGTTGGATTTTTTTGACAGACGTAGCCTCCACAGTCTCCAAGTAATAATCGACCAATCTTGAATTTAACGGCTCTTGCTCGATATCCTCCTGTACCTTTTTCAGCACCGCATTCCATCCCTGGTTGCTCGAGTGTAGATAGGCATTCATCACAATCTTTCTTTCATTATCGCCGATCTTTATGTTCAGTCTGTGACGAGCTTCGCTAGGTTCATCGATTGGTCTCCAAATATTTGCCATGTTCGAACCGCTACGAGTTTCGAGGAGGGAGAGAACTTGATTTCGACAATGAACACAGGCTTAAATTATAATACTATCCCGAAATACCTTACACCTTTCGAGTCACACAGCACACGTAGCACGCCCTTCTGCCTATTTTTCATCGATGGTATTATCACCTTCAATACAAAATTTGCAGCTAAACAGAGGGAAGAAACAAGAGAAATAATTGCAGCCTCTGTAAGAAATTGAGCTTTTGAATTGTTATTTCTCTAGTTCACGAAGATGGATCGAGAGGACGAGATGCGTTTATTAATCGTGTATGTTAACCTGTTAGTTCAAACACTTGGCACATTAACTCAGATACCACCGCCATTACCCTACGTGGAGACAGAATAATTACCACACTCTTGGTTAGCGTACTGGGACAATTATTATGTACGTTTATTCACCCTCATTGCTCCTCCACTCCAACTTCAACTATCACTTAGAGACCGATTATTTTATGACTTTCATGGTCAAGTGTTCCATGGACGAGATGTGTTTTCTCTCATCTGCCGACAGCGGTACCTGTTTTGGCTGAATACAGGGGAAACGCCGGAGTCGTTTCTAGAAATTGCAAGACATACTGCTCCACGCTTTTTTATGCTGACAAGACGTGCATGGCAACCCTAGGCAGCGAGCGTGGAGGTTTAAGCTGAGCATAGTGAACAGGATACTGCTTGTGTTTATTTGGCTTCGAAAGTATCCGCATGTACACACCCTTTCACTATTGTTTGATGTCAGTCCACAAACCGTATGCGCTTTACTCTACCAAGGAATAAGTGTTCTGTGACGCCATTTCAGTTTGGCAGTGACCTGGCCTAGCAACAGAGAATGGAATGGAATGCGTAATACTTGGCAACATTTTCCTAACGCTGTTGGGTGTATAGATGCTACGCCGCATGAAATACTTATCCCGTCGATCGAGCCACAATCTAGCCACAACATTTTCATCTTTTGAACACTCAAATGATCTGTGACAATAGCGGCCACATTCGATTTCTACAAGCCGGTTTCTTAGGGAGTACCCATGATTCGCAGAGTTATCGCCTAATGGAGCCAATAGGGCCTGGGCCTGGGCGCATTATGTCTAGCATTCCTCCAGGTGTAGTATTCCTGGCTTTTAAGGGATATCCGAATAACCTACCACTGCTAACACCATTTAGACAGTCACAAATAAGAATAATGAACAACAGAGATAGACGAATAGCTAGGTGATTCAATCGACGAGTGCGCGGGTGGTTTACGCTGTAATTTGCATGTCTAAGGTCTAATAGTATATATTTGCATCTCTAACGCTCTTGTGCGGAACAACTCTAATAATACAGCACTATTTCCTTACCTTTTTCCTGCCTGCTCAAATGGAATTTGTACGATTGTAATCACTGACGCTATTCTGTCTCAGGACGAAATGCTGCCCTAATAACGCCTTGAAATCATCTTGGTTGATCTCTTTCGTCCGCGCTATTTTATGTCTAGCACGTAAGTACAGATTGGCGTATGACTCAATCAAATTCACTTATAAAACGGGACGTCGCATCCGAACTGAACCCCTATGTTTAATTAGCGGAGAAACCGCACTACTAATCTTTGAAAGGGCCTTCGTTAACACAAAACAGGCAAAAATCTAAAACATTCAACCAAATCTTGAATTAATAATGCTTCACCTCAACTTTACTTCAGTGCAAGAAAAAACAATAAACCAAATTTCACACTTCAAAGTTGAAATTACACAGATGCTAATCATGCTCTACAAGCCATGGAATTAGTTTTTGCCTCGAGTTTTATTTATCCCTCTGAAAAACCCTCATATGTTCAGTTTCTTCAGTTATCTCGGTACTGAGAGAGATGTTTTATATTTGTTTGACGTGTACCTCGCCGCCATCTTGACCACCAACAGGGCACTGAGCCACGCATGGCATGCACAATTCGATACAGAGGCCACAATAACAATTTGATTTCGTTACGCCAAATACCTGAAATACCTTGTCCAAACCGCAAATTTCCCCCAAAAAAATCACCATGTACTACTGACGTGACTCGGTTAGGAGGGTTAGCCTAGTCATGTAAACCCGGGCTATCTTTGACCCGGGAGCTATAGGATATCCTTAGCGCCTTGCATGTAAACAGGCCCTTAGAAAATACAGTCCTAGAAAACAGACCATGAACGGACCACCAAGAACAAACAAATCATGAACAGACTGAATGTATCATTTCATATCACGTCAGGGTCAAAGGTATTACTTGATTATTGAGAGAGAAGTTTGCCACCTTGCTCTCTTATCAGTCATACTACATTAAAATTGCTTAGATTACATAAAGTGGCAAAAATAAAATACTCGCTCAGTCATATGTTCGACAAAGTGCCGTATGAGGAGTTTTCAGAGGGGTGAATAAAAACTCGAGGCCAAAACTAATTCCATGGCATGAAAGAGCATATTAGCATCTGTGTAATATTTTAGGGAGATAGATAATGTATCAGTCAATTCCAAACCCGTGCATCCCCCACCCCCTCGGTCCACCCCCGGGCATTTGATCAGAGGCTTGCTCCCGAGGGTGGGGAATTTGACGAGTGTGACCTCAGGGGCGGGCATTTGACAAACAGTGGGGGTGGGGCATTTGATCAGTGTTTAAAAATATATTGTCTGTCTGTCTACAAGCGTCGAAATGGCGAACGCACGTGGCGAACGTACGTGGCGAACGTACGTGTCTTCGAGGACTTCCAGGATAAGGATTGCGCATTTGTAGAGGCTTGAAAGAGTGAACCTGCCAAATTTGAAGGCCACTTTCAGAGGTAAATTGTTTATGTTTAAACCTATAAACTATGCACTATGTTGTTTTGCTTTGCTTCGTGAACTTTGACCGACTGCGTGATATTAGGTGCGTGACAAAAGTTGTGATAAGTTGAATTTGTTGCGACCCTCGACAGCGCGTGAGTTAAAAACATAATTATTATATCGGTAAAAGACGAGCCGATTGGTGCCTGTTACATACATGTACTTTATATACCAACAACATAAGCTAACATATTCAATTTCAAACCATTACGTTTATTATAAAGTATATACAATCGAGTCGGTAGAAATTATTGTTCTCATCCCTGACCGGTTGAAGGTGGAGTTTCACCGTCGGTGTTTCCTGTGAATTGCTTGAGTCAGAGATTGTCAATAAAACCATGATTTCATTTATTTGTCAATAGTCTTTGCCTCGAGCCGGTCCCTGATGGTGGGGCATTTGAACAGCCTGCATGGATGAAAATCTGGTGGGGCATTTGAACAGTTTTTCTGCCTTGGTAGTGGGGCATTTGATCGATTTTTTTCAAAATGTTGAAATGCCCGGGGGTGGACGGGGGGGGGGGGGGGGGCATGCACGGGTTTGGAATTGACCGATACATAACCTTGCAAAATTCGAAAATTTAAGCAGAAACCTATACTGGTAGGCAAGGCTTTGCATAAATTTTCAAACTTTACGCCTATAACTTTTTCGATATGCAAGAAGGTAAAACTTTGCATATTTGCCCACACGCAATGCCAATGTCAATATGCATCTGTTTGCCAACAAACTATAACAAGAGCCCATCTGGGCTTTTACTCGGGCCACATAAGATTGAAGATGAAATACACTTTCATTTGAAATCCTTTTAGTAATAACCGAAGGGAAGAATTATTAGCTGAATTTAGCAGTCTTTAGGAGTGTCCGGTAGCGCGGTGACATTCATTCTCTGCTCCCCTAGTATATATATGTAATTTAATATTTTTGTTTTTCTCGTGTATGTAAATTAAAGAAGTTAACCTCTACTTATTCATGTACCGCACGCTTACAATTTAGTCTGCTGTTCTCCAGGTTCAGAGTACTAATAGATGAGTGTCTCAAATGTATGTTTATATTTGTCCCATATTATAAGTTGTATCCTGTCCACCTATGATGGAGCTATCACTATATTTCTCTACTGTTCATTCTACCCTGCGGCTCTTTATCGCAGCTCGCGTCCATGTTGGTATTTATTAACTGAAATGCCCTCCTTCCCAAAACTGCAGTCTGCTCATTATATTACAGACCTATAAAGGGAACTGTTGGAAGCCTTTAATTTCTCGAACCAAAACCTCGGCCGTGAGAGGATTCTTGTTTAAGTTTACCTTGAGAGTTGAATATTGCTTCGCTCATCATAAATTATTCTGTGCTGAGTGTTTATTTCTCCGGGGTATTTCTGGCTTCGTTTTGGCGAGCGACGCCTACAGATCACGGTGTTTGTGCTGGTATGTATTATGACCGAGAGTAAAATGAAATGTGGCATAAAACCTACGAAACGTACCTCAAACAAGAATACCGTCCGATGGCAAAATCTATCAGCGCCACGAGGTCAACAAATCGACAAAGAAATGCACATATAAACACGCAATGATTTCAACCTCACCGTACCTTAATTCAGAATATCCTGAGCCTGTTGGAAGGCTTTCGCACGAGTGAAGTTAAATAAAACATTAAACTGCTTACATTTGAGAGATCGGACTCCAAATTTGAGAGAAATTTGCTCGCGGGTCCACTATTTTGATTTACTGTATTAAATTATGTACATAAATTTACCTGGCGAGTGTTACGTGACCAGCACAGTGCGATCTGATTGGTGCTGAACTTGAAATTTAATACATGGGTCAAAAGTCACATTTTGTTGCACCCAAAAAAAAAAAAAAAAACTTGCATTTTAAGACTCGGTGCTGCCACAGGCAGCCCGAGTAATAAAGCCTGGTTTCCATATCACTGTTGCGATCATATCAAACTTCCGTTCAACAAAAGGTCACTAGACGTGAGTCACGCTCACGCCCCCTCCGGGAGTTCACTCAACTGTTCACCAAAACCGCAATTTTCTTGCAATTTGTTAATTTTATGCCTCGTAAATAAAAATAAATTTAAAAAAACCTACGAACGGAATACAAAACAATAATGTCTTTTCTCTGTACTTTTAATACTTTAAACTCCATAGTCGCTTATTTTCTGCGGTCAATTTCCAATTGTTTTCGACCGGTTAAGTCAAAATATACAAGCCGTTCCTCTATTTCTGGGCATATGCCAGGGAAGTCTGGGCTATAAAAGGCTAGGAAAAGAACCAATCAAAAACCTACAACCGAATTCAATTAGTCTTTTGAATTTCCCACGTTTTGATATATACAGTAGAACCCCGGTAACTCGAACTCGGATAACTCGAACTCCCCGCTAACTCGAATTCCCCGATAACTCGAACTCTGTTCTTATGACTTCTCAATATATCAAGAAAATAGGCTGCTTGTTATCTGATTGTTACTTAATTTGATTTTAATTATTGTAACTTCGGACTGATCACGTATTAACATTCATTTCACGATCTTATCTGAGTCACTACTGGATGCGGTGTCTTTTGTATTGACACAAAGCCTAAAATCCAACAGTGCGTATGTAGTAGAAAACCTTTAGTCATCTCTGATCTCATTCACTACTCTTCTGGGGAGTTAAATGTACACTACTTCAGTGGCTGACTATGTAAAAATCGATGTTACTTGCTTACAGCTCAAGGCGTTCCAATTCTTTCTGTAAGATGTTAACAGAGTTCTCTTGTCCAGAAAGCCTCAGCCTACATTGGACTTGCATTACTTCGCCATCCCCCAAGTTAACGGCCTTGTCTGCTTTTATTATCACACTGCATGAACTGCTTTTGTCTGCTCGCAAAAAGTAGGGGATTGTTTTTGCAAAGCGTCCACTTTTCCCCCTCTTCACGTGCTGTGCTGAATTTCTTGATACAATACACAAATACACAAATTTCACAGAGGTAGATAATAAAACTATGTTCACGCTATATATCGTCACTATTATTAATAATAAACAAAAATAAAGATTTTTTTCACCGACCCCGATAACTCGAACCCCCGGTAACTCGAACTGATTTTCGTTTCCCTTCAGAGTTCGAGTTACCGGGGTTCTACTGTAGTTTGCCCACATTCGTAACGAATAACCGCGGTCAAAATGGAGATTGTCTAATCGGCGCGGGTCGCGGGTAAAATGTCGCGGGTAAAATGTCGCGGGTCGCGGGTAAATTGTCGCGGGTGCAAAAAACATATCCCGTTTTGGTAAGCGGTACGGGAATTTTAAAATGCAGTGTTTGACTGAGTAAATGGTGTTTTGGTGTCCGCTTATGGTAGGTGTTCGTTTGCGAAGGTTCCACTGTATATTGTTTTATAACCTCTACATATTATTTTATAAATAAAATGTTTAGGCAATGCTTTGTTCAGCACTGACCATTGATTAGTAGGTTCGCCCCTTACTACGTTAGTGTAATCCGTCCAATGCAAAGTACCGAAATACAAACTAATATCAACGTTGTTGCGGGAAGAGGCTGAGACAGGGAGGGGCGGTTATTCGAAGGGGGTGCGCTTATTCGAGGGCACGCTTATTAAAAATCTACACTTCTGTACTCATTATTTTTGTTTTAAAAAACAGCAAGGACTAGGACTCCTGGCGGGCCAACTCATGAATGGCGACGGCTGTAGAGCGATTTCTTCTAAAAAAACAACGGACAGGGCTGGTTTTCCTCTCGGTCGGATTGCCTGTGTCTCCTATTTTGCGCCTTTTTGCACGCGTGTTGAAAGATTATTTCCAGTCTTTATTTTCCGGCGTTCTTCCTCTCTGCTACGACCTCGTGTGGAGTTCAGTGGAGTTGACCAGAGCTGTTTGGAAATAGTTCTTTCTTGAGCGTTCTACAGGGCCTGTACTTTGACTGTAGCTACAGATAATTCAAAGGTAATGTATCAGTCAATTCCAAACCCGTGCATGCCCCCTTCGGGCCACCCCCGGGCATTTGAAGATTTTGAAAAAAATTTGATCAAATGCCCCACTACCAAGGCAGAAAAACTGTTCAAATGCCCCACCAGTTTTTCATCCAGGCTGTTCAAATGCCCCACCATCGGGGACCGGATCAGAAAATATTACAAGGCAAAGACTATTGACAAATAAATGAAATCATTGTTTTATTCAGAATCTCTGACTCAAGCAATTCACAGGAAACACCGACGGTGAAAACCACCTTCAACCGGTCAGGGATGAGAACAATCATTTCTACCGACTCGATCGTTCTTGGTTTCAGTTATATACTTTATAATAAACGTATTAATGGTTTGAAATTGAATATGTTAGCTTATGTTCTTGGTATATAAAGTATGCAACAGGGGTGTTTGTAAAACGCGGTCACGGATGGCGGATGACGGATGGCGGATGGCGGATGGCGGATGGCGGATGGCGGATGGCGGATGGCGGATGGCGGATGACGGATGGCGGATGGCGGATGGCGGATGGCGGATGGCGGATGGCGGATGGCGGATGGCGGATGGCGGATGGCGGATGGCGGATGGCGGATGGCGGATGGCGGATGGCGGATGGCGGATGGCGGATGGCGGATATGTTAAAATATATGAAGAAAAAAAATTGGGTTGAGCAGCTCTGGTTTTGATTCTACGCGTTTTGTGTGCTTCACTCGGGATGTATACATAAAAAATATCAGCTAGCGTACCGAATTATGTTATTACGTGTTGATATTTTCTCCATTTTCTCCTCCGATTAGTCTTTCTTGCTTTCGGCACAGCAGTGCAAACCCTGCTAGCAGAGGTTATTTTCTCTTACCCTCTCTCCAGTTCCACTAACGAGGGAGAAAGTAACCTCTGGCACTATCCGAACGGTTTTCTGTTGAGCATGCGCCACGGTATCTGGATTTCCATTGGCCGAGAAAAACGAGACAGTAAACATTGTAGATTTCCTATTGTTAACGGCAAGAGAAGGCGTGTGGGAAAAATAAAATAAATTTCCTTCGTCGAGAGTGATGTTGCTTTCCTTGAGGTTTGACACAGCTACTTTTAACGCTACTTCGAACTCGCTCACGCTCATGTTCACTCCAAAAACAGATGACATCTTGAAACTGCAGATTCTAGACTGGGCAGTGTTTAATAGTATCAGCAGGTCATGTGCGTGTGACGTCGATCTCGAGAAACCGGTTTTTAAACCGGTTAGTCATGTGACTTACCTCCAAAAACTTGGAGCCGGCGAGATCTAAAGAACCGTTCGGATCGTGGTACCCTGGTTCCAGAGGTGCTCAGGTACGGATATACTGTAATGTGCCGCGATCGAAGGAGTTTTGATTCCCGAACCTCTGCTAGCAGGGTTAGCAGTGCAGTATTCCGCTCCCGGCCGCTCCCGGCTGGGGAGCTCTCATTTGTACTACCTGTACCGTAACAAGGTCATAAAACTATGCAAACATGCACGCAGTCGTTTCTACCACGACACCGTGAGCCAAATGCAGGATACCAACCCAAAGAAGTGGTGGAGTAACATCAAACTAATGTCTGGCCTATCAAAACCTGCACCACTTTCAAGTATCACTGTTAATGGGACAATCTTGAAAGACACAGACCTTGTTGAAGCAATTAATGACTCCTTCAGTAATGTTGCTAGTGATATCCCTCCTCTCGAATTCACCCCTATCCCTGTACACTACACCCCCGATGAATACATTATTAGCCCGGAAGCTGTTGAACGTTCACTACTGGCCATCAAAGAGCGCAAGTCACGTGGACCGGATGAAATTCCTAACTGGGTTCTGAAGAACTTCGCACCAATGTTATGCCGCCCAGTGTGTTCTATATTCAATTCCTCTATTAGCCAAGGCCACGTCCCTTCTCTGTGGAAGTGTGCTAATGTCCTGCCCCTAGGTAAAGTTCCTCAGCCGCGCTCCATTGATAGTGACCTCAGGCCGATTTCTCTAACTGCTGTTCTTAGCAAGGTACTTGAAGGCTTTGTTTTCGATTGGCTTGCAGCTGTCGTGATGCCATTCATCGACCCTTTTCAGTTCGGTAGTGTGAAAAAGACCTCCACGACGCATGCTCTGGTCCATCTCATCCATCAATGGCTGGCTGCTACTGAGTCTCCTAAAACTGTGGTGCGTTCTTGTTTAATTGACTTTTCTAAGGCTTTTGACAGAATTGACCATAATATCTTGTTACACAAGCTCCAATTACTTAATGTTCCTCCCATTCTACTGAACTGGTGTGCACACTTTTTACAAGATCGTCAGCTTCGGGTGAAACTGGGTAACTCTACTTCTACTTGGAAACCTATTCATGCTGGGGTACCACAAGGAACAAAACTTGGGCCCTTATTTTTCCTAGTTATGGTGAATGATTTATCTGCTACACTCCCTTTGTACAAGTACGTAGATGACGTTACGGTGTTTGAGGTCATATCCTTATCGTCGATCGAGCCATCTGTCTTACAGCGAGAACTTGACAAGATCTGTGAATGGACATCGTCTAATAATATGAAGCTGAATGTCACAAAAACTAAAGAGTTTACCATCTCCTACGTTAAGGACCCAAAGTCGCTGGAACCACTTACAGTTAACAGCCTGCCCCTCGAGTCAGTCAAGACCACTAAACTTCTTGGGGTTCACTTGTCGTCTGACCTCAAGTGGTCGACTCATGTGGATACTGTGTGCGCTAAAGCAAGTAAGCGTCTGTTTGCTTTACGATCCCTGAAACGAAGTGGCGTTCCATCAGGAGACCTAAGATCGGTCTACTCCTATTTCATCCGCCCAGTTTTGGAGTATGCTTGCCCAGTTTGGCACACTTCACTGTCGCGCAAACTAAGTGATCAACTTGAACAAATCCAACGTCGTGCTCTTCGTGTCATCTTTCCACATCTGTCCTACACTAATGGACTAACTGCACTAGATCTAACCACTCTTGAGGAGCGAAGAGAATTTCTATGTAAATCATTTTACAAGAACAATTTAAACACTACTAGTAAACTCCGCAGCCTGTTACCTGACCCTGTTGACCATTATTATAATTTTAGAAATCCTAGGAAGCTGCCCTTGTATAAATGCAGAAGTACTCGTTTCAGTAACAGTTTTTTACCATATTGTGTCCGTAAATGGGATGCTAACCCATAGCCTTACATGTTTAAACACATTACCTTAATTGCCTTTTATACAATATTACTATATACCATAAATGTATTATCTGAAAACTTGAGTTTTTCAATTTCAATTTTTATTATTGTAAATTGCCAATCAAGTGTTTTAATAAACATTATTTTATTTTTTTAAACTCGAATGGCATTCAGTGAACGGAGATGAGCTTTGATATATTTTTAAAATGGTATTAATTTACTGAACTCACATTACACTTCGTCGTCAAGAATATATACAGTTTCTGTGATTCTTAAAGATAACGTCGGATTCATCGAACGGCAGATCAGAAAGATCAAGATACCGGCGACAAGCTATTTCGTTCAATTATAAACTAAAACCGACACAGCAAGTCTTTATCAGACCGAGTGAAACAATCAAAATAAAATACAATGTTCTTACCCGCTCTTCTGTAATTATTTTCAATCAAGGTTTTTATGATTGAGCTACCTGTACCTTCTTTTTCTTCTCGCCCCATTTTGACCGCGCGTCACAGGTAGCCCAATCCAAAAAAACTTGATTGAGAGCCGGCAAGCAGACTAAACTGTTTGGCAGTTAAAAACAGCAAATGCCAGTTAAGAAAACCTTACGATTTTTTCTAGAAACGTCGGCGAGCCAGCCTTCAGTTTTGCATATCAGTGTTAGTTTAGAAATAAACGCCTTTTATTTCTACGACACATGCTTCGTCGTCCGGCCGTCGAGATATAACTCAGTGTTACAATAGAGGTCTATTGCATTGGAAGTAAAACGCAACGTGAATAAATAATAAGTTAACAAAAGTGCCCAGTACAGCACGCTTTTTTTCCAAAGTCGAAATCATTAGGACCTTACCATACTATTAAACTTCTATGACGCCGGCCGGCATTTTGACAAGTTTTTATCGTGATAATCTGCACGTGATGTTTCAAATTCCTCCCCGATAAGTCATCATGTTGATAATGATTTCGATGACATATAGATTCGAAAATATTGTAAACGTCACCTGGGACCATCCAGTTTATTTAATACGGCCGGTTGCTGGTTTGTTCCATTACCGAACAGCGTATTAGTAAATGTCTTTTTACTCGGGCCGGGCCTTTGGCCGGCACGAGTCAGAAAATGCAAGCCGTTTATTACTCGGGCCAGGCCTTCGGCCGGCACGAGTCAGAAAATGCAAGCCGTTTATTACTCGGGCCAGGCCTTTGGCCGGCACGAGTCAGAAAATGCAAGCCGTTTATTATTATTATTATTTGTTGTGTCGCTGAAATGCGCCAGCAACCAATCAGATTACACAGGAGCCCATTGTTCGATTCCCAACACGTGATAGGATCAACCAATCAGATTCGACACCCGCCCGATCTTGGTTACCAAGTCAGCAACGGAGCGAAGATTCGTGGCCATTCTGCTGAAACCAAAGGTTTCTTCGAATGAAATACCAAGATGTTCAGTTATTCTAGGGCTGACAGGACTTTTAAGGGCTTTCAATGGAAAATTCTTACATTTACGAAAGGGATGTGGCGATCCAAGATTATCGTACACGGTACAGACTACAGTCCGCTACATGCAGTCTGGCCGGCCGGAGGAGGAGTGATGGTTTGGTTTCGATGGTTTTGGTCCAATAATCCACGGAAACGGAAAGAAAATGCCTGAACTGCTGCATCTAAATGCCATAGGATTGCAGTGTTTATATTGTTGAAATGCTCTTCATTACCATCACATACTGTGAGGAAGTCAAATGAGGGATTTTGATTGTTTGCAATGTTGGCTGTTTACCGCGCGCCAAGTACTCTCCTGAAATACTCTTGAGATTATACAACTGGGAACTCTTGACTAAACCAGTCAATCAATGCCGAGCTTTACTAAGACTTCAACTCAAGAGTCGCAAAACCTGGAAGTGAACAGTGATTGACCCTTGTCTTTGAACGCGAACGGAAATTAGAACTGATGAGGTTGAAATATTTGTGTTAATATACGCACACAAATCTTACTTGTCCCTTGATTGTAATTCGAACTGGAAATGAAATCGTCCGTAAATTGAACTGAATGTGACTTTATATACAGACCAAGAAGAAAAAGTTAAAATCGTCAAAAGAATAACAGAACGACAGACGATAGAATTGACCACGAATTATACCCATAAACAGAACTGGATATGACTACCGTATTAAAATCGAATTGGACCGGTGAAAAGAATAGCAGGATTTGTCCCCGGGATTTGTCGAACTGTCATGAAACTAGAACTGGAGAGTATAAATTAGGGCTCTGCCCACAGTATTCTTCGCAGCCGTTTATATTTATGTCGCCTGACGCAGTTTTTTGTTCGCCGACGATTGATCTGAACGGGCTTCAAACTCTGGTTTTGTTTTCTTATTTTGCTGCCGAACTGCACAGAAGACCTTGAAATTACCATTCAATAAATCTACCTTAATTTATCCTAAAGAAAGCTTTGATTTATACTCTCGAAGATGGAAATGTATTATATTTTCTCTACTTCGCCTTCTCTTGCCGTTAACAATAGGAAATGGACAATCTGAAATCTACAACTGGGAAGCTACAATGTTTACCGTCTCGTTTTTCTCGGCTAATGGCAATCGAGATACCGTGGCGCATGTAATCGTTTCGTGGGCAGAGGTTTCTCTCGGCGGCAGGAAAGGGGTTGGGTGGAACTTCTCGAAACAAGCTATAGTATTGGCATACGCAACAATAGAAAACAACCTAATAACCATTAGAAAGTGCAGTACAAAAACCATAGAAGTATAGTATTATGGGTGCAATCAGAATACAGGTCTCGAGAGGTTCCATCACTACTCGGAGTAGTGAATCAATTACTGTACATGGTTTGTGCTAGCGGAGCAGGATGTATGACACAAAAATATGCTAGACCTCCATGTATTAATTAACCTATTTCTAGGTGGCCCGAGTTAAGGCCACTCAGGGCCTCTTGTTATTATTATTATTATTATTATTATTTTTTGTGTCGCTGTTTGGCGTCAGTAACCAATCATATTACACAGGAGCCCATTGTTCGATCCCAACACGTGACAGAATCAACCAATCAGATCCGACACCCGCCAGATCTTGGTTGTGGAAAGCTAGCTCGGCAAAGCCAGCAACGCGACGTAGCGAAGGTTTGGGTTCATTCTGAACCATTATTTTGCTGAAACCAAAGGTTTCTTCGAATGAAATATCAAGATATTCAGTTATTCTAGGGCTGACAGGACTTTTAGGGGCTTTCGATGGAAAATTCTCACATTTACGAAAGGGATGTGGCGATCCAAATATTGCACAGTAAGCTAGTCTTGCCGGCCGGAGGAGTGATGGTTTTGCCTTTTGGTCCAATAATCCACGGAAACTGAAAGAAAATGCCTGTACTGCTGCATCTAAGTGCCATACGATTGCAGTGTTGCCTTGATATTGTTGAAATGCTCTTCATTACCATCACACACTGTGAGGAGGTCAAATCAGTGAGGGATTGATTGTTTGCAATGTTGGCTGTAATTGTTTACTGCGAAGTCCTCTCTTGAAAATGAAATACTCTTGAGATTACACAACTGGGAAGTCTTGACTAAACCAGTCAAACAATGCCGAACTTTGCTAAGACTTCAATTCAAGAGTCGGAAAAGCTGGAAGTGAACAGTGATCGACCCTTGGCTTTGAACGCGAACGGAAATCAGAACTGGTGAGGTTGAAATTATGTGTTTATATATATGCAAATCTTACTTGTTCCCCACTTTTAAATTAAGTGTAATGGTGACTGTAATTCGAACTGGAAATGAAATTGTCCGTAAGTTGAACTGTATGTGACTTTATAGAGACCAAGAAGGAAAAAAGTTAAAATCGATCGTCAAAACAATAACAGAACTCGGAAGATACAGAGGCATTCGAATTTACTACGAATTATAAACAGAACTGGATATGACTTACAAACCGAGAATACCGAATTAAAATTGAATTGAATGTGAAACTGTCAAAAGAAGAGCAGAATTCGTTGTGTAAAGCCATACTGGAGAGTACAATTATATAAGTTATGGCGGGAAGAGGGGCAGGTTTGGAATTGATAGACCCCCCCCCCCCCCGGATATTTGTAGAGCATCAAATGCCCCACTGTGGAGTCAAGTGCTCCATGGTGGGGCTTTGGTACGGGTGCAAATCTCTTATCAAATTCACTATTTTGACTCTTTCTACAAATGAATTCCTCACCCTGCCAACTTTTGTTTGCTCCAAAATGTCTCAACCCTGGGACAAAAACTCAGTCAAATGCCCCACTTATGCCCCCCACCCTTGGGGAAGGGCAGGTTTGGAATTGGTAGAGCTATACACAGATACTGGAACTGATTAGAACAATCATAAATAGAATTGGGTGTGGAGATTTATTTACCAAGCGAACACTGTTGCCCTGAAAAATATGTTGAAAAGTCAACTTGAAATACTGAAGAAAGAAGACAAAGAAGTATTTATGTTTTCAGATAACCAATTGAACTGATATATAATTTATATGCTTTCACTTGTATACTGATATTATTATTACACTCATGAACAGACAATATTTAGCTTCATTAGTGACATATTTTAATTGATATTAATCTAAATCATGTTCCACGCATTTCTTAGCCTCCCCCGCAGTCGTTTTTAGGGGCTCATAACTAGCCCCTAAAAACGACTGTGGTGGAGGCTACGCATTTCTATGTGTGTACTAGTTGGTGTTACCCTCATTAAATAAAGTTAATTTTCAATGCACACAATATTTTATTAAACATTAGGGACTGGTCAAAAATTAGCAGGGGAGGTGCAAAGGGGGTGGGGTGGAGATAAAAAAGTCTAAAAATGTATAGTATGTATTAGTATGAAATTTGTTGACCCTTTCTCCCCTATAACCAATCCTTTTTCAGTTGCCCAATATTTATGACCATCCAGTTTTGGGGATTCAAAACAATATGATCCTCCCCCTTTCACAACCCCTTCCCCTGCTAATTTCTGACCAGTCCCTTCAGCGACCACCCTTATGCAACCTGGTTTTAATTCTTAGTAAAACTTTGCAATTAGAAGCTCCTGTAAGTGACCGTGACCACCTTTGGAGGTTGAGAATTGTAAGAAGGTGGAAAATAGCATTTACAAACAGGTTTTGCTAATAACACTACCAATCTCGTACAAGTGCCTTTAATTTTTAATGATTTTCACGAAGTCGTCCTTTTTTGGCAGAATTTATTTTAGAAACAGTTGGCCTCGTACCTAAAAGTGACAGCCCGAGTAAACGCCCAGCGGGCGTCTTGTTATTATTATTATTATTATTATTTTTTGTGTCGCTGAAATGCGCCAGCAACCAATCAGATTACACAGGAGCCCATTGTTCGATCCCAACACGTGACAGGATCAACCAATCAGATTCGACACCCGCCCGATCTTGGTTGTGGTCTGTCTTGGGTTTATACTTATAGTGTGCCAAGTCAGCAACGGAGCGAAGATTCGTGGCCATTCTTAACCATTATTTTGCTGAAACCAAAGGTTTCTTCGAATGAAATACCAAGATGTTCAGTTATTCTAGGGCTGACAGGACTTTTAGGGGCTTTCGATGGAAAATTCTTACATTTACGAAAGGGATGTGGCGATCCAATCGTACACGGTACAGTCAGCTACATGCAGTCTGGCCGGCCGGAGGAGTGATGGTTTGGTTTCGATGGTTTTGGTCCAATAATCCACGGACACGGAAAGAAAATGCCTGAACTGCTGCATCTAAATGCCATAGGATTGCGGTGTTGATATTGTTGAAATGCTCTTCATAATACGATCACACACTGTGAGGAGGTCAATGAGGGATTTTGATTGTTTGCAATGTTGGCTGTGTGTTTACCCCGCCAATTACTCTCCTGAAATACTCTTGAGATTATACAACTGGGAAGTCTTGACTAAACCAGTCAACCAATGCCGAGCTTTACAAAGACTTCAACTCAAGAGTCACAAAACCTGGAAGTGAATACAGAATAGTGATTGACCCTTTGTCTGGTGAGGTTGAAATATTTGTGTTTATAATTATATACGCACACAAATCTTACTTGTTCCCTACTTTTAGAATTATATTGAGTGTAATGGTGACAGTAATTCGAACTGGAAATGAAATCGTCCATAAGTTGAACTGTATGTGACGTTATAGAAACCAAAAAAAAAAAGTTAAAATCGTCAAAAGAATAACAGAACTCAGAAGATAGAATTGACCACGAATTATACCCATAAACAGAACTGGATCCGAGAATACCGTATTAAAATTGAATTGGATCTGTCGAAAGATTAGCAGGATTTGTCGTGGAAAGCCGTAACTAGAAACCGAACTGTCATAAAACAAGAACTGGAGAGTATAGCGATACTTACTGTTTGTAAACACTGACGTCATTTATATATTTGCATATATAATGTGGTTGGCAAAAAAACCCATGTGTTTGTATGACTTGTATGGGAACTAGCGATTTAGGCCTCACAAAATACATCTAAAGTCTCAATTCTGATTCCAAATCTTAATTCCTTTATAAGACTTATAAGTTAAGAGCATATAAGCTTCGATGAAAGGGCTTGCTTGCATTTTGGAAGAACAAGAAAGTAATTTGGCGATGAATAAGCACCGACCGGTGATATTTTATAAGCATCTGACTGGGTTCGCGCTTCGTTTCTGCCAACCACAGAAAGCAACAAATGTGGCGTGACTGGCCTGTGTGACGTCACATTAAGTATCGCTATAAATTATGGCTCTGCCCACAGTATTATACTATGTCGTCACGCAGTTTTTTGTTTGCCGACGATTGATACGAACGGGCTTCAAACTCCGGCTTTGTTTTCTCATTTTGCTGCTGCACAGAAGACCTTGAAATATAAACCGTTCAATAAATCTACCTTAATGTATCCTAAAGAAAGCTTTGATTTATACCCTCGAAGAAGGAAATGCATTTGATTTTCTCCACTTCGCCTTCCCTTGCCGTTAACAATAGGAAATGGATAATCTGAAATCTACATTGAATCTGTAATGTTTACCGTCTCGTTTTTCTCGGCCAATGGAAATCGAGATACCGTGGCGCATGTAATCGTTTCCTCTTGGCGGCAGGAAAGGGGCCAGGTGGAACTTCTCGAAACAAGCGATAGTATTGGCCTACGCAGCAATAGAAAACACCCTAACCCATTAGAAAGTGCAGTACAAAAACCATAGAAGTATAGTATTATGGGTGCAATCAGCATACAGGTCTTGAGAGGTTCCATGCTACTTGGAGGAAAGGCAAAGAGATGAGAAACCTGCTCGCAGGGTAGGAGGGCCACACACTTCTCTGTGTATACTAGTTAGTGTTACTCTAATGTTATTTCCCAAGTGGTGTACATGCATGAAATCAATGCACACAATATTTTATTAAACATTAGGGACTAGTCAAAAATTTGCAGGGGAAATGCAAGGGGGGGGGGGGGGGGGGGGGTTGAGAATGCAATCAAAAAGTCTAAACAATATATACGGTAACCCTCCCTGGACAATGAGTATGAAATCGTTTGACCCTTTCTCCCCTATTATCACCCCTTTTTTCAGTTCCCATGATTTATGACCCTCCATTTTTGGGGATTCAAAAAAATCTCAACCTCCTCCCCATGCTAATTTCTGACCAGTCCCTTCAGTGACAACCCTCATGAAGCCTCAATTTAATTATCAGTAAAACTTTGTAATTAGAAGCTCCCATATGTGATTGCAATGTAAATTATCACAAGCATGAGTAGTGAATCAATTATCCTGCTCCCCTAGCACAAACCATGTATGACACAAAAATATGCTAGAACTCCATGTATTAATTAAAAGTGGCCCAAGTTAAGGTTGTATTTATTCGTTATGCTCTTTTGACATTAAGAATAATTCTTCAAATGGCACCATTTTTTTATTTCTACTACATGTTTAATAACACAATTCTCTGCTGTACAAAAATTATTAGAACATTGTATTGACGATTTCCTGTCTTAAAGTTTGGAAACGTAACACATGCATTTAATGTCAACTGCCATTTTTAATGTTTTCACAAAGTCATCAATTCTTTACATGAATTGTTTTAGAAAATTTTGCCTTCTCCCTAACTGAAAGCCCGAGTATAATGCCTCGAAGAAGGAAATGCATTTGATTTTCTCCACTTCGCCTTCCCTTGCCGTTAACAATAGGAAATGGATAATCTGAAATCTACATTGAATCTGTAATGTTTACCGTCTCGTTTTTCTCGGCCAATGGAAATCGAGATACCGTGGCGCATGTAATCGTTTCCTCTTGGCGGCAGGAAAGGGGCCAGGTGGAACTTCTCGAAACAAGCGATAGTATTGGCCTACGCAGCAATAGAAAACACCCTAACCCATTAGAAAGTGCAGTACAAAAACCATAGAAGTATAGTATTATGGGTGCAATCAGCATACAGGTCTTGAGAGGTTCCATGCTACTTGGAGGAAAGGCAAAGAGATGAGAAACCTGCTCGCAGGGTAGGAGGGCCACACACTTCTCTGTGTATACTAGTTAGTGTTACTCTAATGTTATTTCCCAAGTGGTGTACATGCATGAAATCAATGCACACAATATTTTATTAAACATTAGGGACTAGTCAAAAATTTGCAGGGGAAATGCAAGGGGGGGGGGGGGGGGGGGGGGTTGAGAATGCAATCAAAAAGTCTAAACAATATATACGGTAACCCTCCCTGGACAATGAGTATGAAATCGTTTGACCCTTTCTCCCCTATTATCACCCCTTTTTTCAGTTCCCATGATTTATGACCCTCCATTTTTGGGGATTCAAAAAAATCTCAACCTCCTCCCCATGCTAATTTCTGACCAGTCCCTTCAGTGACAACCCTCATGAAGCCTCAATTTAATTATCAGTAAAACTTTGTAATTAGAAGCTCCCATATGTGATTGCAATGTAAATTATCACAAGCATGAGTAGTGAATCAATTATCCTGCTCCCCTAGCACAAACCATGTATGACACAAAAATATGCTAGAACTCCATGTATTAATTAAAAGTGGCCCAAGTTAAGGTTGTATTTATTCGTTATGCTCTTTTGACATTAAGAATAATTCTTCAAATGGCACCATTTTTTTATTTCTACTACATGTTTAATAACACAATTCTCTGCTGTACAAAAATTATTAGAACATTGTATTGACGATTTCCTGTCTTAAAGTTTGGAAACGTAACACATGCATTTAATGTCAACTGCCATTTTTAATGTTTTCACAAAGTCATCAATTCTTTACATGAATTGTTTTAGAAAATTTTGCCTTCTCCCTAACTGAAAGCCCGAGTATAATGCCCAACGGGCATCTTGTTTATATACGAGGCCTATATGTCGGTTGGGATTGTTGCCGGTTCCCTCTGGTATACCTCTGGTATACCTCAAGAGTATACCTACAAGACAGAACCTGTGTCACCTTGTGTACAAACGGTATAATCATTTACTTTTCCGAACCAATTGCTTTTAACATTAATCATTTTATTTAAATATATTTTTATTAGCGGCAACCAGATATATAGCCCAAAAATATCAACACGTAATAACATAATTCGGTACGCTAGCTGATATTTTTTATGTATACATCCCGAGTGAAGCACACAAAACGCGTAGAATCAAAACCAGAGCTGCTCAACCAAATTTGTTTTTCCATAAATTTTAACATATCCGCCATCCGCCATCCGCCATCCGCCATCCGCCATCCGTCATCCGCCATCCGTATCCTCCTTTTACAAACACCCATGCAACAGGCACCAATCGGCCCGTCTTTTACCGATATAATAATTAAGTTTTTAACTCGCGCGCTGTCGAGGGTCGCAGCAAATTCAACTTATCACAAATCTTGTCACGCACTTAATATCACGCAGTCGGTCAAAGTTCATGAAGCAAAACGTTTATAGGTTTAAACATAAGCAATTTACCTCTGAAAGTGGCCTTCAAAGTTGGCAGGTTTACTCTATCAAGCCTCTACAAATGCGCAATCATTATCCTGGAATTCCTCGAAGACACGTACGTTCGCCATTTCGACGCGAGCGATACGAATTTGTAGACAGAAAGAATGCATTTTTTTGAACACCGATCAAATGCCCCACCCCTACCCCCACTGTTTGTCAAATGCCCGCCCCTGAGGGCTTAGATACTCGTCAAATTCCCCACCCTCGAGAGCAAGCCTCTGATCAAATGCCCGTGGGTGGCCCGGAGGGTGGGGATGCACGGGTTTGGAATTGACTGATACATAAGCGATCTTCATATTTTCATGAAAATTAATTGGAAAATTTTAAGGGAAAATTGAGAAAACGGCATTTCGAAATCGAAGAAACTTGGAGACAAAGGAAACTCTATCGCATTTGAAGCCGACTTTGTGAACAGTCTGTAGAACAGGGTGTTTTCAGTCCGCAGTTGAGGGAAGATCTTCTAAAGGTTATTCGATGTACTGGATCCCGATGTATTGATATTTTTATCTAATCTTTGAACAGTTTTGTACTTTTTGCTGTCGATCACACACCGGCTGCTTATATTATTGTTTCTGTCTGAATGCATGAATGTGAACTTTATAGAAAGTCAGTCGATGTTTTAGTACTGTAGTTCTTTCATGTTTCCTTTGAGTAGTATATGTGGAGTTAAAATGATACCACTTTTTTTGTTAATGTAGTGGAGGCCTTCGTTCAGACCTCTGGCCTCCCCTACATTAACAAAAAAAATGGCATCGATTTTCCTCCACATATACTACTGGAATCGTAAGGGTTGAAATGCTGTCGTACGACGATACCATTCTTTGACCTATTTATCCATTCGATTTCGTAGACCATGAACGAGAAAAAAAAAATAAGGATTGAAATGTTGTCGTTTTTCCATTCGTTGCCAACATTATTGCATTTCGATACCCATATTAGAGAAAGCCGCACATGTATAGTATGTCGACACCGATTGTGTGTTCTTCGCCCGCGACATAGAAGATGGTCACCCTAGAAGAACTACGTACTCAAGCGAAGCAATTTGGGTTGCGAGGTACTTCTAGGTTCGACAAAGCCAAGCTCGCCCAGACAATAGCTGAGGCTCGCGCTCTCGAATGGGAGAATAGAATCGAACGAGCCGATCGAACAGGTAGGTTTCCAGCTCTTCGAGGCGATCCTGAAAATCCCCATAAAAGAGCTCAACGCGCGCGGGAAACCAAACAGTTGAATGAGGAGATCACAGCAAGTCTAAGGGCAAAAGCTGACGAAGAGAGGTCTATAGAAAACCCTCGAAGCCGCTTGCCCCACAAACGCCGAGCCTTCCGACGGTTCCTGCAAGAGCCTCGTAGTGAGCCACTTCCACGGAGTCTAGCTCGAGAGGCAGGTGCTATTCTCGATGAGAGAGATGGAATGCTCGAGGGAGTGGAGATAGGCCGCCGTACTATCCAGTGGCGCTTCTTCCAAGGTGTGGCAGGAGATTTGACCCCTAGGATCATGGAAAAGTTAGTTGCAAAGGTAACCACCAGCTTCTACCTGCGCTACGGCTACACCTATCGCATTCGCAATGTCAACGACGGACGTGTGATGCTATTCTCCAAGACTGTCCCCAGTTCTCCATGGTTGAATGTCCTAGGCAATGCAGAGGAGTGGATCAATAGCAAGGAGACAGCTCGATGGAATCCCGACAACATCAATCGACCAAATACCCAATGGGCCTTCGTGCGTTGGATCTACGTGGATGTCAAAGTCGTGATCGATCGTCAGCCTCTGTTGGGAACAGGCCCACTACCCCAATGGCTTCGCCAGAAAAAAGGAATGATTGCCCTTGATCGATATGGTGACAACCTATGTCTGTGGCGCTGCCTTGCCATGCATGAAGGAGCACGAGTAGATAGGTGTTGCGTCACAGCTCGAAGACTTGCCCAGAACTTCTATCGCCTGACAGTGCCCACGCAAGACGTTCCCAGAACTTCCTTAGACCAGCTGGAGGAAGTCGAGTTGCACTTTGGAATCGGTATTCGGGTGTACGAACCTACGGAGGATGGCGCTTGGCATCTGATGCGACATGCAGCTCACTACAAGCATACGATGACTATTGGGATATACGACGGACATGCCTTCTATATCAAGGACGTCAAAAAGCTAGGGCACGTCTACGTATGCAATGATTGTAAGCAACGTTTCACAAACGCCTCGAACCTTCAACGCCACGCAGATCGTTGTAGTCGTGGCGAAACGAAGATTGTTTGCCCTGGAAAAGCAATCACAGTATCCCAGTCGGCATACGAAAAAGCCTTCTGGCCAGAGAGCACCGCTAGCAAAGCCGCTCTACGCTGGTTGAAACGCGAATCAGAAAGAATCCAACAGCATATTCATCACGCGGCTTGTGGACATGGTGGAGAGCGTTGGATCGAAGGAGCAGCTGTTGATGGTTATGAACCTATTTCCAAAACCATCTTCCAATTCCATGGATGTTACTACCACGGCTGCCCAAAATGCTTCCCTCGAGATAGATTTTCATACCGTAAGACCTGCGAAAGAACGACCAAGCTACGAGAAGCTAGCTATACAGTAGTGGAGGCTTGGGGCTGCTCCACGAAGAAGACAAATGAGCAGGTTCCAACCCCAATACAAACTGCCTATCCACACGCTATAGTATACGACTTTGAAGCCTATCTCGACACAACGAAAGGGCGACAACCAACAGACTACCTGACCATCGAAAACGTACACGTTCCCATATCAGTATCAATTGCCGACACATACGATCGCACTCCAACTCACATCTGTCGACGCGATCCAGAAGAACTTATAGCTGCCTTCGTCGAAGAACTCCAGCTAAGAGCGAAGGTAATCCAAGAAGTCGTCGCAGAACAGTTCTGTCCTAGGACACCTGAATTCTCTTTCGACACCCTATCAAAAGAACAACAAACTAAGATCAACGAATGGACCAACCAAGTTCCTGTACTAGGATTCAACTCCGGTCGATACGATCTCAATCTGATTAGGAACTACTTCGTAGGAACTATTGCTGACACCTGCAAGAAGGTCTTGGTTGCAAAGAAAGCCAACACCACTATGTTTATCTTAACTCCCGAGTTCCGTTTCCTCGACGTGACGAACTACCTTGGACCTGGAACTTCTTACGAACGTTGGATCACTGCTTACGGATGTGAATCGCAAAAGAGTTTCTTCCCATATGAGTGGTTCGACTCTCCCGACAAGTTGGATCACGTTGGATTACCAGATTATCAAGAGTGGGGTTCGAAGTTGAAAGGTCAACACTTACTATCTAGGTCAGAGTTGGAAGACTGCGAGCGCACCTTTCTCGATAAAGGAATGGAGACCTTTGCAGACTGGCTACGATACTACAACGACCTAGACGTAGTCCCATTCCTAGAGGCACTCGAAAGGATGCGAGATTTCTACCATGATAAGGGCGTAGATATGTTAAAAGACGCAGTATCTATTCCAGGAGTTTCATTACAGTTTCTGCTTCGAGGTAGCATAGAGCGTGGAGCCGAGTTGTATGCTCCAAGAGAGGAAGCCTACCACATGCTGAAAAGTGCTGTCGTAGGAGGACCAAGCATAGTGTTCACTAGACGCCACGAAGCGGGAGTGACTAGGATTCGCAGTCATCAGGGTGGAACCAAGGTGTGTCGTAAGATTCTTGGATACGATGCCAATGCCCTATATCTTTCTACTATGGCCCTAGAAATGCCTTGTGGAAAAGAAACGGTCGTTCACTATGATGAGCCAGATCTAGATGTCGAAGGCCTTGTCGAACGTCTACAAAACGATGCGTGGTTTGGATATGCGGAGGTAGACATCGAGATACCAAAAGAATTGTGGACGAAATTTGAGGAGATGCCCCCCTTCTTCTACAACAAGAAAATCCCCAAGGAAGCAATTCCTCCACAAATGTTGGCCTACCTCGCAAGGACGGGTAGAAAGCTCAGCGAGGAAAAGAAGCTAGTTGGGAGTCTCTCTGGAAAGAGGTTGCTACTCTACGAGCCCCTACTACGTTGGTATCTCGATCATGGCGCGATCGTAACTGCTGTCTACCGTACTATAGACTACTTACCCGAAGAAATCTTCGAATGGTTCGTTACCCAAGTCACTGAAGCGCGAAGAACAGGAGATGCAGACAAAAGTAAAGCTTTGCTGGCAGACGTGTTTAAGCTACTCGGCAATAGCGCCTACGGAAAGATGATCGAAGATTTGGAGCGACAAACTAATGTCGTCTATACCAAGGACGAGAAAGTTGTGGACAAAGCATTGCGAAGTGTTTGGTTCGAAGACCTGGAAGAGGTTGGTGAGGCATACGAACTCGAGAGTAGAAAGAACCAGATCCGAATCAAACGTCCTTTCCAAGTAGGTATCGCGGTATATCAGCTTGCCAAACTTCGCATGCTCGAGTTCTACTACGACTTCCTTGATAAGTACATCGATCGCAAGGATTTCGAATATATACAGATGGACACGGACAGTGCGTACATTGCCATCTCTGGAAACAGCATTGACGAAGTTGTAAGATCAGACCTACGAGAGGATTTCGCAGCCCACAGAAATGAGTGGTTAGCTTGGGACGAGTGGAGCAGTCGTACCCCAGGACTCTTCAAACTAGAATTCGAAGGTCAACGCGCTATTGCCCTATGTTCTAAAGCTTGGTATGTCGATGTGGGTGGCAGCAGGAAATATTCCACCAAAGGTATGTCTAGACGGCACAACGACGTTTCGTGGGCTCGATTCGAAGCAGCACTCCAGGGTAGTATTGACATGGCGAAAAACCGAGGCTTCCGTCTAGTGCCAGAAGGTATGGCAACCTACGAACAGCAGAAACTTGGGCTATCGGCTTACTACGACAAAAGACGCGTTCTTCCCGATGGAATCCATACCGAGCCAATAGAGTACGCTGTCTAGCGCTTGGATACGAACAGAACGTCTTTCGGTGGTAGTTCCGTATCCCTAGGAACGACTTGTAGCTCTTCACGAACGAATCCACGTTTGGGTGCATCCTTTCCCCCTTCTCGCTTAGCGAGGTAGTACAGCACAGGCTGTCCCGAAGATACTACACTTCGCGAAATAACGTATATCTGTAAACTCCACACGGGATCAGTAGCTCTACGTTTTTCACCCCCTTCCAATTCTCCTGGTGCTTAGAGATATCGAACTAAGACGTCGAATGGTAGGCGCTCTTCTCTCAAACCAACAGTGCGTGAATATGTAGGAGTCTTTAGATCTACTTGCTGCGTCACTACAGAATTTGAAGGCTCCTTTCCTGTAAGTCGAGTCACCTCACTGTTCAGGGCTTTGATAACCATTGGTAAACGAACTACCCATTCTCTACTACGCGCATCTGATCCTTCCGAAGTAAGCACCATCTCTTGTGCATATTGATATCCAAACAATCTCTCAGCTAATGTCCTATTCGCTCGTTCGACGAAGCCTTGCGCTCTATGATTACCAGCCTCGCCTCGTTGAACTTTCGTACCATGTAGTTCTAGCGTTTCAGACATACGTCCCATGAATTCTCTACCAGGATCTACTTGCAACATCTTTGGCCATTCGAGTGGACTACGTTTGTAGATTCGTTCGAATGCCGCAGCAACCTCACCACTATCTTTAGATGCTAAAGGTTCGGCTTCTTTGTATCGAGAAGCCACATCGATTACCACCAATGCGTACTTGTATAGCTTTCGTCCCCGCCCAGGTCGATCGTGAGGTAGGAATATCAAATCAGCTTGGTGGACTTCATTTGGTTTCGATACAGTCCAATGCGGACGTGGAATGCGTTTTGGTGGTGGTAGATATATTTGCCACATAGATTGCTTTTCCAACCAACTCCTAGCTATGTCTTCCGATACTTTTGCTGCTACCGATAGCTTGTCGATTGCAGTGTGACCTTTCCAATATCCCGTAGGACCATAGAAGACATTCGCAAGTTTAGCATCCATTATATATCTACGTGTTCTAACCTTCAACAGATGGAAAAAAAAAAAAAAGGAATAAGGACTGGTTGGAGGGTTTGTTCTACTCCTTTCAACCAGTCCTTATTCCTTTTTTTTTTCTTTTTTTTTTTTTAGATCTATAACCACTTACTAGCTACGTCGACTTCTGCAACCGCATCTACGCTGGCACTAGGCATAAACGTCGCGTTGAGTAGTCACGTGCTTCTTTGGTGGTTGTTGCACTACGTCGATGTCGACGTCCAAGAGATAGGAAATTCCCATTCCACTCATACAAACACTGCTAGCATCGCAAATGCCGTCGTGTAGGGATCCTGGTAGTATAAGGTTGCTTATGTTCCTAATGTTGACTCCGGTAGAGTTTGCATCGACGAGAGGTTCGTACTTGATGCGGTCCCCATCGAAGTACGACTTGCCCTTGTCTAAGAATCGCCCCTTCGATACTCCGGTGTCGAATGCACATTTCATACGCATTCTCATTAGGGGGTTGGGCAATCGACATCCAGCATTGTTAGTGGCATTCGTTGAAATGGATCGTTGTAGCATCTGCACTACCTTCGCGTTCGTAACCGTGATTACACCCTCTTCTGGGGGACTGCGGTTACGCAGCTTGCGTAAACATATCCTTCCCTCCGCGACAAGTTTGTCTACTTCGTAGACGAATGCCTCCTCTAACCATTCCACTAGTTGGAACGTGGGGCTTAAGGCATCATCTGATGGGAGATCCAGTTCCCCATCGTCTCTTTCTTTCACGGTGAACCCATCCTCCTGGGTCGGTACCGGGACGCTCCACTTTTGGAACTGAAGGCAAGGATGGTGATTGCGCACCTTATACTTGCTATTGGATGCAGCGTTCATCCTAACTACATCTTCTTCATCGTAGGGATCTATCTGCCCGACATGCTTTTCGTTTGCAAACCGGAATACAGCGGGACTAGGACCGCTTCCGATGTCGAAGGATACTGAAACGTACTTGCATCCGTTTGGGCCGTTCCTGAGGTGAGCCCAATCGAATGATATAACTGACCCGTAAGGTCGGCCATCTTCTTTTGCCCTTTGAAACGCTTCGACCACGTCGCTTGCATTGAAAACTTGGCTAGCCATCGTCTTTGATATATATACATGAGGCTTTATCTAATAGGGTTATTGGATTCGTTTTTTTTACAACCCTTACTAACGAGCCGGGCTATTATTTATTGCACGTTCTGATCCGTTAGGTGGATTAGTTGTTGGGTAGTTGCCACTCTCGTGTTTGGTTCTAAGTCTTCTAATTTACTCAGTAGGTCGTTTTCTCTTACTTTGAGGAGCGGAGTAATTACCTAGTAATCTCACTTATGCGGAGTAATTACTCGTAGTAGTCTAGTAAATTAGTAATTACTCGTAGTAAATCTAGTAATTTTAGTGGTAATGCATAGTAAATTTATACGAATCGTGTGACAACGTATCCAGTTGCGAACACACTACCACCTAAGGCCACCAATTCGGCATTTTTCCTCGAACTAGATGGTCTATAGGAATCGGAGAGTTTCGGCTTTTCCAATTTCGTTTGCAGTATGTGATATACGTGGAGTTTTTTCATTGCGTCGATTCTATCGTTAAGACTAACGCGTGCATTGTTTTCTTTCCAGTGGTTCCAGGTGGCTAGTGCTCTTAGTCGTTCTTCTTGTTTTTTTTCGTAGGTAGCCATGTCATCATTGAATTTCTCCTGGGCCTTATCATGCCTTGCAATCTCTGCGGCAGTCGCGTTCGGCCCACTAGTTGCTTTCTCGATTTCGTGTGCGGCAATACCAGCAGCGCCGCTTGCTACGGCAAAAGAAACTGCCATAACTATTATCGTTCCCATGGAGATTCGAACCAGTTACTCAGCAGGCTTCAAATACCCTTTGTCCTTTAGGTATTTCTTGGCAGCCAGACTACCAGACAACACTGCTATCCACTTCACGAAGTTCAAAACGCTAGATGAAGGATCGTTAGTCAAGGGTTCCTTGATTGCTTTCTTTCCGATCCAACCGATACCTGATGCGAGTCCAACCAATATGACAGCTTCCTGTATTGTATTCATAAGTTCGCCAACCATCTCGTCGGAACAACGTTTACATCACCGATATGTTGCGTAACTTCAAATGCTATATCATACCTTGAGTTTTTAGGTCGCTATGTTTGGTGGTTTCTTTAGTTCCTTTGTTGCCACCAGTAGATGTATGATAGTCGCCAGTCTCGACTCGTTGTGTTTGAGCGTATCGCTTATACTGGTAGAATAGACTCACCAGTGCTATGCATACTCCGACTGCTGCAAACGTGGTGGTAGCTGATATATTGGCTATCCAACTTGGTTCATCGTTCTGACTGTCTACTGGAGTAGCTGCGTCGGTGGGGGCTTCTTTAGGTAGTCTTCTTCTTTCCGCTATGGCTTTACCGGCAGCGACGCGCTTTGGGTTTTTTTCCTTTTTAGGTGCCGTAGTATTCGACGAGTTTGGTTCTTTTGTGATGAGGTCATTCGGTGGGGCTTCCATCTTGCAGTATGTTGTTAGGTCGAGCAACTTCAATTGGCGTATCGGAAGATGACGACTTATCGACTTCTATGTGATTAGCTACGTGGAATATAGCGCTGGCTAGGGCTACGAAGCGACCTGCTTTAAGAGACACCATGCCAGCTAGAGAAGAGATTTCATTACGAATTATGCGATCTTCTCTTAAGTCCTTTGACAGGGCTGTTTGGGAATCTATTGGTATAAGGTACGCGATTACGCGAGTAGCTAGGTTCATAGCGTTGTCGACTAAGCATCCTGCCACTTGTTGGGCCACAACGGCCTGATACCTTCTATATAGCATTTCCAGGTCTTTCTCGGATAGTCTATGTATGTCTCCTAGAGAGTACGCCTTTCCAAGGTATTCCTTTGTTGTACCAGTAGCGGCCAAGATAGCGAGGGTTTCCCGATGATCATTTGATGGGTCCGAGGCTGCATCCACCGTCGATGCCACATCCGTTTTGCTGGATTTGAGTGCATCCATTAATTCGTCATCCAAATGTTTATCCATCTTACTTCAACGTACCGTGACATGTCGTAGGTGAAGGTATATTCAATACGGTGGAAAAGGGATGTCGTAAACAGAAACATATATGTGCAAACTTAGTTTCAAGTTCTGAGACGAACATCTTCTTATTATCCAATGATATGCCAGCCCCGTAGTCATCGAATAGATCCTTCAACCCCGGTGCACTTGCGATACGAAATGCCACGACGATTGCGCAGTTCTCACGAAAGTTCTTGCATATGCTTTTTTGCGTTTGCGATGATGCCCAAATCGAAATACCAATGTGACGTGCAGAAAAGGCTAAATCGGATATCTTATTGGTTCTTCCCTTAACGTCCTTGCTTGCCGCACAATCATCGAGGATAATGAGCGTATTCGTTCCTTCGAAATAACATGCGCAGTCACCCAAGGTGGCGTCGATATCATTCTGAGAAGGCGCTAGGACAATAAATCGTGGATCTCCCTTGCCGAAGCCTTCATAGGTCTTATTGTTATCGTAGGTGGGACAAATCAATACGATATATTCAAACTTAAAGCGAAATGAACCTCTCAATTGATCGACTATGAACTGAGTCTTTCCACAATTCGTGGGGCCGATTATGAGTGCATTAAAAGGAATTTGTTCTGCCAATGTATCCATCAGTTATAAACATTTTGTAGCATCCCCCGTTCAATAGTTGCCTGCGCATCGGAAAGCACGAACATGTGCATGTTCACAATACCTGAGCCTCCAGTGCGATGAATCCTAAGGCGAATGGATGCTCCAGCATCTTGTTGGGAAAGACCATCTCCATGAGCTACGCTGGTTTGTGAGGTGCGACAATCGATGAGTACGGCAAACTTGTTCTCGAAGAATTTCTTATGTGTCATGGATGTGGTCGCTTGGCGGGACGACAATCCACAAAACCAATTCTTTGCAGACTTCCATAAATCCTTTGGTAGCATCCCAAAAGAATATAGAGCGTTAGGAATGCCATTGACGTGTACCTCTACCTTGGTGATTCCTGGATTTACAAACTTCTCACTATCTCTGGTGCCTGCCGCATGGGGATCCACGAATAGAAGAAGGATGCCATTGAGAGAGATACGAAGGGTGTTCACGCTTTCAGATACGAGTGTGTCGGTTGCTTGGTTGACTGAGACTGTTTTGTAATACTCAGCGTGGTTGTACAGGAAGGCTTTTCCGCTGTCGTAGGTACTATTGGCCTGCACCGCGAGATCGAGACTTTCGATGACTTCATATTCGAGCTCAATGTTCGAAAGCTTGTATGTCCCTACTTTCGTGGTGTCAGATCCGACTATGACGTCAATAGCTGGTGCCAGTGTTAAAAGAAACGCCAACTTATCTCGAATCGCATGCGGATAGAGGACACCATGAGTTGTGATAATGTCGTGATCGATAGGTATCTTATACGCGCTACCATATGCGGCAAGCGTTGCATTGTCGGCTGCATCCGATGTGCCTTTATCACCGGCAGCAGAGCGAAGTTTGTTAACATTGTCAGATTGAATGCCCTGCTCTATGCGGTTCTCTCGTTCTGAGGCAGATAGGTAGAGATCGCTATATACCTGCAGTAGATCAGGTCGACCACAATCTTCTAAGACAGTAGTGCCCATTCTTACGACTCGTTTTGAGACTAGGCATCGGCCAACGTTGGCCACCAAGCGGTTGTTTGCGTGACCACCGGATAGAGTTATATTGGTACTGAGAGCTAAACTACCAGGTACTAGAAGTCTATTTTCGCCTATCGCGGGAACCTCTACGATCAAGGTTTCCCCGGGGTTTGCCGTTGATGGGGTGAAAGTTACGCGATGGAACACACGACTGGCTTTGAGGGATCTACCTTCTCTAGGAGCATAGTCGGGATTGAGATTCGTTGATAACATATTCGTTCCTGTTGAATGTATGGTCAATACTAATAGTGCGTTGATTGTTCAATATGGAAGACGCGATAGACTTCGATCCTACAACCGAAGAAGGTGGCACTGATGTGAATGATCTTACTCCCGAAGAATGGGCTGCGATTAGACCTGAGGATGGTGAGGCAGAAATGGATTGGTGGAATAGAGCTAAGTATAGATTCAAAAATACGACGAAAGGCATACGTGATAAGTTATGGAAAAATCAGAGTAATTGGGGAAGCAGCTCAGCTGAGTATATAGAATTGATAAATATAGATGATACTGCGGGGACTACGTTAGCAGAAAGGGAACAACAAGCCGCAGAGGCCTGGGACAAGATCCGTGCTAGGTTTCCAGAGGTAGACTCAAAGAAGGCTAAGTTCACCGCTAGTTTGGATGAATATGGTAGGGTCGTGGTACGAATGAATAAGGTGAATGCCAAAGGCCACTTGCTGGATGACTTCGAAGGTTCAAGATTTCCAAAAACGATTAGAGATATTCTGGGACCACCTGCGGAAGAAGTGATTAGTACGAAAGAGGATACAGTCGCTGGAAAGGAGAAACAAAAGACTGACGAAATAAACAAGATGGATTCACTAACTAAGGGGACACCAAAATACGAGGTCGCAAAGAATAAGGTAATAGAACTAGAGGATCAAGTACAGGAGCTCAATAAAGAAATCGAATCCATCAAAGATCGTATGTCGCTACGAGACCGCGTGAAAGCTCTCTTCAAAAAGCATGGATTTACGGTGATTGGAGTGTTAGCCGTTGCAGGTGCCGTAATTAGTACCGTCGTTAGTATATTGACAAAAGGCTTGGCTGCGGTCGCTAAGGAAGTCGGTACGGCTTTGAAGGATCTTGGAAGTAAGGTGGCTAGCATGTTACCTACCGCGATAGGCGCTATTGTGAGTTACATGTTCAAGATAGCGAGTCAAGTCATTCCCTTCCTTGCCAAGAATGCATGGTTACTTATCGTAGCGGCGGTCATATTCCTAGTAGAGCAATATAAATCGTCGAAACAGCGCTAACGAAATATCATCCATGAGGCTACGCCAGCCACGATACCCACGATTGCCAAATTGGTTTCGTGACTCGTTGGTGACACATTCTTGTGTGGCTTATCCGTTGTGGCTCCGCTGTCTGTAGCAGGTTTATGCGTTTTTGGTTTCGAGCCTTCCATAGCAGGTTTATGCGTTTTTGGTTTCGAGCCTTCCATAGGGTCTGGTGGCGGGGGTTTTTCATCGAGGTTGATATTATCGTTTATTCCTAAACTTAGGCCTGGCTTATTCGACATTTTCAGGTAGTTGTTATAACCCACTATGCTCTTCTTATTGATATTCATATTGCTGGGTATTAACATACAACCCTTAGCGATCGCTAGGTCGAGACGAGAGTTCGTGTCATTCAGGGCTTTGTTATATTGCACTAAACTATCCCAATCCTTTTCCATGATGGTATCTCTCAGCAGTTTTTTGAAGTCTTCCTGGACACCGGGTGACAAGCCTGGCGACCCTACGATCGGGACCGTTCCCACGCCCTGGGCTCCTAGGATACAGAACACGTAGACCTTTACAGATGTGTTAATTCGGACTACCCCAGCCTTAGTCAGCCCCTTGCCCTGCTGCGGAACGAACCAATTGTGCTGCTTTTTCGCCATTTCGTTGCGATAGAACCGAGTCGGAATATCGAGTGGCCCATTCGTATCAAACCCCCACGACTTATCAGTAAATCTTGCTCGGCGCAGGGCAAAGTTAACTTCGGCGACTCCAAACTCTCTCCTGAGCCTGTCGTATACGACTGAGTTCCATGGAACGTTGTTGTTCTTATTAAAGATGTTTTCTCTGGGGAGGGGGACTCCCAATTCAAACAGTAATCGCATGATTGTGTAGTACACATGAAAGCGGTAAAAGCTACGAATGTAATCAGTGATTGGTGCGTCATCTGAAAGATGGTCATCGAACGACACTCCACAGCCAGCCGTTGCGCACCAAACTACGAAACAGAATTGTTGTTGCCAATGCCTCATTGGTAGAGCGTCTAACCATTCTTGCGCTTTTTCGGACTTATCGTCTTTTTCGTCGTCGTTGTCGTTAATGGTGTCAGTAGGAAAATCAAACCCCAGCCCTAGTAAGATATCTCGCGGCTCTGACGTGAAGAACCGATCCTTCGTTACGTAGATCTTGAGAATTCGCATAAAAGGGTCTATGTCTTTGGCATCGATATTCCAGGGAACGGCTGGAACTGGATACTTCGCGTCGGTCCTTTTGAATGGGAGTGGGAAACCCACAACTGCCACGCGTTTTTGCGTCGTCCCGTGTTGCGTAGCAACCAGTGCATCGTTTAGCTGTTTTCGTACATCTGCTGGTACGAGACCACCAATAAACCAATGTTGTTCACCATCGTAAAACATGATCCTAGTCTCGTACGTCGACTCATCGTGTATGTCAGACGCTGTTGTCCTAGCTGAGAACTTCTCGAAGTCGGCGTATGGATGTTTTTCCTTAAAGACCGCGAAAGCCTTTGCATTGCGAGGTGCGATATAGTCGCCCCAATCCCCTTCGAAATGAACTTTTCGCGACATAGTATCGCTGGTTTTCTTATCCGCGGCACCTGGCCAGGCTATTGTCTGAGAGGGATCTGCAAATGGGAATTTCTTCGATCAATCCGTTCGACTCACGTTCGATATTAATACGTATTAAAGTTACGGCGTACACCAATATCGTGAAGTAAAGAATATACGTTAGTATCATATCGAAGTAAACTTCGGACTTCTGGCTTCAATATGGTAATCTTAAATGTCACCACCACCTCGGCTGACCATACGGTCTACTTCGATCGATCTATTCTTATCAATAATATTTCGCTAGTTGAGGTCACTTTTGAGAACAGTTGGTGGAACCTAGAAACGGAGGCTACGTTCTCGTGGTCTACCCCCCAAAGCATAACACTACCATATAACGTTGCCGTGGGGCACCATGACGTAGCAAGCATACAGATCTACTTCAAGCCCGCAATTGCTGCTGAAATCGTGCGATTCGTAGAAGCTCTACCGACAAAGGTTTGGATCCTAATCGTAAAGAGCCCGATTCTCCTTAGCAGAAATATCTGCACACTGTTAAATATCGATAAAGGTGGTACGGATGATGCGACAATCCCAGTTGGTAGTCATGAGATGAGACTACAAGATATCCACACAGCGTACGTCCACTGCGATGTGGTGAATTCCGATTTCTCACTTCTCGAGGGAAAGCGATCGCAAGTCCTAGCTAGCATTGAGATCCGAGGTGAGAGGTTTGCAAAGACAACGTATTCTGCGACGCTCCCACTACCTGTCCGAGCTCTAGGTACAACACGAAACAGCCTTCGTCTGACGATTCGTGATGAGAAAGGCAACGTGGTAGACTTCCGTGGTCGACCCATACGATACGTATTGAAGATTGAGTGAGTCATACGTATAATATGCGATGGCAAGCGATTCGATTCAAACAATTCCAACGGCGCCGATCTATCCCAATCTACGTTCATCTGAAACTGTTTTGTCTGGAGATAGCTTTCGGCTACAAAAAGTATGTGACACACTTGCTGAACTCGAACGGCAGGCAAAGCACTACGAAGTCGTTCGTAAAAAATATGCCCGAGCGCGTGGTATCGTTCACGGGGTTGCTGTGGCCACAGGTAGCTTGAGTGGTGCATTATCCGCTATGGCGTTGGGTTTGACGTTTACGGGGATCGGGATACCTGTGGGTATTTCATTAGGAAGCATTGGGTTCGTTTGTGCCGTCATTTCGGCCTCGATGTCTATTGCAAGTAAGAAACTTGGTATTCGCGTCTCGAAGCACGAAAAGACCGTTATGTTGGCAAAGGCTAAGGCCAATTCCGTGGAAGTCAAAGTCTCAAAGGCTCTAGCCGATGGTAATATTTCAGAAGCCGAGTTCGGAAGTGTTATTGATGAAAAATCGAAATACGAATCGCTCAAGCTCGAAATACGACAAAAAAATAAGCAAAAGAAAGAGGGTCAAAAAACGTAGAAGAACTTCGCTCGGAGATCCGAAAGGAAATGAGAGCAAAACTTGGCAGTCTAGTGGGATAAGAATCAACATCTCCTATGAAAGAAACCATCACGGAGTCTATTTTAACTTCACTAAGTACATCGTATAAATTACCGTGTTGTTTTGCAGTTCGTATGCAAATTTCGAACCAACGCGTGAACGGCGCTAATTAACATACGACAGGTGTTTAAGACATAAGTAGAGTATTTTATCATCAAAAATATCGTCTAGCACACATGGCCTCAAGGTTCTACGCTAGGTATATGATCGAAAAGGTGGAGCCGATCATATACCTGGGGTTCGAATCCTACGGGCCATGTGTGGTAGATCGGCTTGTGTGATGGAATAATGTCAATCCTGGGTCGGGTGCATGGGTGAAGCTCAAGGGATCTTAAATGGGACCCACGGGTGCCGGTTGTGTCTCAACCAGTTAGGACAGGATCCAAATAACAGTAGAACGAATACAGTAGAATGAATACAGTAGAACAAATACTGTAGAACGAATACAGTAGAACAAATACCGTCAAAGCCGGGCCCGGCAAATAAATAAAAACCTCTCTAGGAACGAAAAGATGGCAAAGGAAGGAAAAAGGTGAAAGGTTCCTAGAGAGGTTCTGGTGACACCAGTTTTGGTATTTGTTTTTTTTCACTATCAAATCTTTTTCTTCTCATGGTCTTAAACTAAATTCTTAAATGAGTATATATTGGCGGATGTCCTCGTCACGAATCAGCTGCTTTGGTTAGAACTCTCCCAAAATATTATCAATTAAACATAAACAGTACGAAGTCATATCACACGATGGCCGAGATGGTAACTTGCGTTTGGTTGATGCGTGGTAAGGATACGAAGTGCGTGAGGAAACCTTCCAAAGTGTCAGAATATTGTGCTCAACACAACTATCAGATACGAAGAGGAGCCACCCCATTCGGTCCATGTTCTAAATGCGGTAGTGATTGTAGAACTAGTTACGGACTTTGTACAACGTGTGGTGCACGACGACAACGTGAACTTAGTGGGGAGAAACGCAAAATCAAGAATCGCTTCTCGAAAGTATTGGAAGAATTGAAGTACCGTAAGACTCATGGAGACGTAGAGGGCTCGCTAAAAGATTTCGCATATCCATGTCGTAAATGCGATCGTGGTTGTCGAACTAGCTACAGACTTTGTACAACGTGTAGTGCACCACTACGACGTGAACTTAGTAAAAGAAAATCGCTTCTCGAAAGTACTGGCAGAATTGAAGTACCGTAAGACTCATGGAGACGTAGAGGGCTCGCTAAGGGCTTTCGAATGGCAGTAAAAAAAAAAAAGAAAAAAATGAAGAGAGACGAACTGACAGTTTCTATTCATTCTTTTTTTTTTTTTGCCTCGTTCGTTTTCCTCGAAGAGTCATTCGCGCATTTTACCGAGGGGACCCATCTTAATCGTGGATCGCTTATTTTTACCTCGAAGAGTCATTCGCGCATTTTATCGAGGGGACCCATCTTAATCGTGGATCGCTTATTTTTACCTCGAAGAGTCATTCGCGCATTTTATCGAGGGGACCCATCTTAATCGTGGATCGCTTATTTTTGCCTCGAAGAGTCATTTGCACATTTTACCGAGGGGACCCATCTTAATCGTGGATCGCTTATTTTTGCCTCGAAGAGTCATTTGCACATTTTACCACCTCCCACCACTACGACTATACGAACAGAGATCGCTTCAGGGAAGCCTAACGCTCAAAAGCCAACACGATGCCACAGCGTAGGACGAAGGAAAGCGCCACCCAAGCCTAAAGCGAGACTCACAAAGACAACGTGGGACAAGGCGTCGCCATCCTTAGTCGATAACGTACTTCGAGTCGAATTAGGAATGGACAGGAAGCACCACCCGCACAAATCGGTGTCGACATACTATACATGTGCGGCTTTCTCTAATATGGGTATCGAAATGCAATAATGTTGGCAACGAATGGAAAAACGACAACATTTCAATCCTTATTTTTTTTTTCTCGTTCATGGTCTACGAAATCGAATGGATAAATAGGTCAAAGAATGGTATCGTCGTACGACAGCATTTCAACCCTTACGATTCCAGTAGTATATGTGGAGGAAAATCGATGCCATTTTTTTTGTTAATGTAGGGGAGGCCTGAGGTCTGAACGAAGGCCTCCACTACATTAACAAAAAAAGTGGTGTCATTTTAACTCCACATATACTACTCTATAGTACTACTATACTACTTCATGTTCGGTTAGGGATGGACCATTAGAAATCCGAGGAGGGCATGTAGGATTTTTTTGGCTTATTGGTATGCTTTGTTCAAGCATAGGTTTTTGCAGGATTTTTTCAATTTTTCCTTGCACAAAGTGTTTTTTGAATTGCCGAATTTCCCCCGTCTCCCCGGATTTCTAATGATACACCCTTATTTATCAGTCAATTCCAAACCCGTGCATGCTCCCCCGGGCCACCCCGGGGCATTTGAACATTTTGAAAAAAAATCGATCAAATGCCCCACTACCAAGGCAGAAAAACTGTTCAAATACCCCAACAGTTTTTCATCCAGACTGTTCAAATGCCCCACCGTCGGGTCCGGATCAGAAAATTTTACAAGGCAAAGACTATTGACAAATAAATGAAATCATTGTTTTATTCAGAATCTCTGACTCAAGTAATTCACAGGAAACACCGACGGTGAAAACCACCTTCAACCGGTCAGGGATGAGAACAATCATTTCTACTAGCCTGCTTACAGGCTCTCGGTTTGTTTGTTCGGAAATGTTTTTTTTTTCGGAAATGTCGGGTTTGGGTTACCTGTGTCGAGCGCCGAGCGGAGCGAGGCCCGGAGCCGAGCGAGTGCCGGAGGCGAGTGCGTCAGCACGAGAGCCTGCCCGGAAGGTCGGTGTTTCAGAGTAGCCGCCCCCTGATGCTGCATGACGTCTTCACGCATCAGTGAATTATCAGCTGTCAAAAAGTAACCAATCAGAGCGAAGTACAATGTAAATAAACACAACTCGCATTATATTTTGACAGTGTTCCACGTGCGGTCGCCCGAATGTATGGATCGGCAGAAAACTCCGCAAAAAGTGCGTAGAGTTTCAGTGAATTTAACTGTGCATAATTTCTGCCGTTTTTGCAAGTGTAGTTTTAATATTAAATACGGTTCTAAGAACCGTATTTCTACGGAAAATCTGTACGAAGTCTCTGATCGGGATGGCAGTCGCGGCACAGTGTTAACTTTGCTGTGCCAAGATGTTGGCGTGCAACTTCTGAATTCGCCGTTGTTGTCGAGTCGTGTGTGTAATACATGTGCAAGGAAAGTCCGGAATTTGCACACGCTGTATAATTGGATACGCAACTCAATAAGCGACGAGGACATCGAGAATACTTCAACTCCAAGTAATCGAAGCAAAAGGCTATTGCCAAGCTCTGTGTCAACACCCGACAGAAGTCCTCTCGCAAGGAAAGTGGCGCGAAACACCGCTACTCCCAAAAGTAAATCTTCTTCACGAAAATCACTCTTTCGTCCTAAACTAGCATACACAGAGGACTTGCTGACCGAGCGATTGTCAATTGAGAACATCGGAGAAACAGCAGAAACAAAAGTGAAGATTGCCATTGCTCATCCAAATGGTGATGTAGATGTTCGCATCCCTTCGGACAAGAGTACCAAAAATCTTGTCAAAAATCTCGCGCTAAAGAGGTGGACAGCTGCCGCAAATGGTGTTGGCAGGTTTACTCTATCAAGCCTCTACAAATGCACAATCATTATCCTGGAATTCCTCGAAGACACGTACGTTCGCCATTTCGACGCGAGCGATGCGAATTTGTAGACAGATTTTTTGAACACCGATCAAATGCCCCACCCCCCACCCCCACTGTTTGTCAAATGCCCGCCCCTGAGGGCTTAGATACTCGTCAAATTCCCCACCCTCGGGAGCAAGCCTCTGATCAAATGCCCGGGGGTGGCCCGGGTGTGGGGGATGCACGGGTTTGGAATTGACCGATACATTACCTATGGGTGGAAATTGTGTTGCTCCTGCTTGAAGTTAACTGGCTAGACGCGAATTAGCTAGACACGAAAAACCAACACGCTAAATTCCAAATCTAAACTAGTGGTGTCCAATGCTAATCAGATATGTTCGATGTGAGCCAGCGTCCTGGACTCCCGCAACGACTGAAAATAAAGCTAAAATTAAATCAGCGGGGAACCCAAACGTACTCAAACACACTAGAGCCAGTCATTCCTCAGTTTCTGAGCACATCAGCAATAAAAAAAACATTTCCTAGTTACTGTTGTAAGCAAAATTATGAAGCCCAGGGGATACTTAGCCTGATTTTCAGACGGTACGAGGTCGTCCGCTCACTTCCTCCCCCTCCCCGTCTGATGGACTTCATAGACTTTCATGTTCTTGACGTCAAAATTTGAACCAATCAGAGCGAATTTACACTTTTGGCAAAGTCTGGAATTTAAGGAATGTGCTCGCATACTTTTCTAAATGGCGTTGGGGAAGGACTTGAGCAGTGTGTCGATCGAAGTTGTAAAGTTTTAAGGATTTCGAAGCTATATTCAGAGCAGAAGAAAGCATTGGAATCGTTCATTCATCGAAACGAAGTGTTTGTAAATAGCAGTCCGTATCACAAAAATAACTTACCTTGTGAAGCGCATTTGAATATATTCATATAGAATTTGCGCTATATAAATGAATACCTTTACCTTTTTTTTTAATCTACGTACGGGCTTTGGTAAATCACTAATCTTCCTCCACTTACAAATCTCATGCATTCGATCTGAAACATTCTCCTAGGTTTTTGGCTTTTAGAAGACCGGCCAAATCTTTCATAGAATATTATGATTTTTCTGCAGGAGTGAACACACATACTAATTATGTTATGGAAAAAGTTTCATGGCACTTGGGTGAATATGTTTGTTTTCAGAATTATGAACACACTCCGTAAGCTCATGTACGGCAATGGCATCTAAACTTTGCACAAAAAGTCTGATTAAAACAATCTCTGATACCAAAAAACAACACTAGGACAACTTTAGGGTCTCGTGTGACTAATCGGCATACATATCAAGCTTCAAAACGTTTTAAAAATAAATTAAAGTGAAAGCGTAAAATTTCTAAGATCACCGTCATAAACTTTACGGCATCACTCGCAGGAATCGAGGCTGATATTTCTTGTATGCATTCTCATACATTGTCCTGCAAATACTGCACGCAAACTTCAGTTTAAAAAGTTCCTGCTCTCCAAAGAACCACAGTAGCTCAAACAGGATACTATTCTGAGAAATCGACAGAAGTTTGAAGCTGTAGAATGTTTTTTTCCAGTACATGAAAGCTGATAGATCCAACTAGTAAAAGCCGCCACTGTACGACTGTTCTACACTTCACGCTTCAATTCTTACGCGTGTTCGTATAGATGGTTTGCACATGACGTCACGGCGGCCATGTTGGTGTACCTTTAACAATAGATTCTTCGTTAGCTTCTTTTGTTCTGTACACCAACATGGCCGCCATGCCCTTTGTCATTTGAATCTCTGGGGATTGAGTGAAAACCATCTATTGGCTTATTGTAAAAACAAAGGTTGATGACGTCAGGAACATGAAAGTCTATGAAGTCCATCAGACGGGGAGGGGGAGGAAGTGAGCGGACGACCTCGTACCGTCTGAAAACCAGGCTAGGGGATACTCGCATTTCAAAGTTATGGGGAGGATTTTTGGGGGGAGGGGGGGGGGGGGGGGGGGATGGGGGTGGAAAATTGCGATTCAGGAATTTGGGATGAAAGTTTCAATAATTCTATATTTTAGTGAAAGAAATGTGAATGTGTCATGGTGTATCGTGACTTATTTTTCAGTATCATGTTATGGAGTCGAGTGATACATCAAAGCTTTTGGAAAGGTGAAGGCTTTGAGGTGGACTTCGACCCAGCAGGAAATGGAATGTGTTTTTATGCCGCCGCTGGTCACCAGCTTGGCATGAGTGCAAGTGCAATGCAGAACCTAATCTTTAACTATCTGCATCACCATAGATATGACGTATGTATACGGGTCCTTTAATGCCTTATTTTTCCCCCGCAGGCCATATAAACGTACCAATGTAAGTCATGTGCCTAATTACGTCGCCGAACTTGATTTACATGTATAATTGTTTTTGCTCGTTTCTGCTCAAGTGCAACCAAAAGTAGATCATTAGACGCGTGGGGCTTGATATGTTTTTTTGTAACGTAAAAAGTCCGTCTAAATCTCTGTTATTAGTGAAAAAATATGGTGACGCCATATAAGATAAAAATCGAAAACCAGCAAAATACCCTGGTTATACCATGGTCTGCTACTTCCCAAGGCCTTGTTAGTTACCGGTCTAATGACATTTAGGGAAAGTTGTTACAGTAATTGTCCAGCCCTTTTATACTCAAGTACAACGTCCTTTGGTACTATCAAAATTGTGAGACGGGCCTAGAAGCCCAAATGTCATGGCTACACGCCTTCCGAATAGTCATAAAGGGTCCCAATCACCTCTTCTCCTCTTATTTGGAAGAACGATTGTTTCTTAAATTTGTTGAACTAATGCAGCCGTTTTTTGTGGTTGTCGTTGTTGTTGAAAAAAGGATAATGGCGACGATCGGATGGACTTCCTGTGCAGCATTGACATCGGAGGAAAGGAAGTTCCCAAGTCGTGGGATAAAGCACTGGAGCTCCTAAAGAACAACTACGCGAATTCGATGGTCATCCGCTCTCGATCTATTCCGGAGATTCTGCATCACCGAGTTGTTATTGCGACAGTGTATGGGGTACGGCAGGCTTTAGTTTACTATTTGAATCACTATGTTTATTCTTGGCACTGTTAGAGAACAGATTGAAGGTCCTCAAAGTTTTACCGACTACTAAATCTAGTGAGTTCGTAAAAAATAGCTAAACAATGTACTCGCTAAAATAGTTAAATAAATAAATATTCGCCATCTGCATTGGCAAGAATTTGGGCTATTTTGTTCAGATTTCAGAAAATCTTTAATATAATTTTAATCGTTGTCAGAAAAAAAGTCGCTAAATTTAGTAGTCGCTTATTAGAATAGGGACGCTTAATAGAGAGGGGCGCTTATTTAATTTTCTAAACCAGACACCCCGAGGGGTGCTTAATACAAAACTGCTCCAAAGGGGGGCGCCGCTTAATAGAGAGGAGGCGCTTATTTGAGAGGGGGCGCCTAATAGAGCATTTACGGTAGGTAATTATTTGCATTTGAATCAGCCAATCAGAGCGCGGGATTCTGAGCAACTAAATAATACCAAACATTATTATACAACTGTGACGTCATTTTACCAAATAAGGGCATTTTTGCGTAATGCCCTGTACAAAATCGTGCTTGGGAAAATGTAAATAAAAAGCCAAAATAAAAAGCCACCCAAAATAAAAAGTAGTTGTATGATAAATCCCTTATTAGATGTTTTGTAGAGTATTATGGGCTCGCATTACGTTCACAACTCGTAAATTATCAGCACGTAATTTATCCAAGGACGTAACGCTTGTGTCTGACATGACTGGCTAAAGTGAATATTCTAATTACCTGGCATTACGTCACATATTACATTAATTGAGGTTCTGTAACTTCATATAACACCTTTCCTCCGCATTTGTTTCAATCCAGGTGGAGGAGTATGACGACTTAAAGAGGTGGGTTAAATATTGGATTTATTTACTAAGGTACATTAGAAACATTCAGCCCAAGCCAGGGACGGATCCAGGAAATTCAGAATCAAAGCTCTCTCAGATGCTGTTTCCCGCATTTAGATAGCATTTATAACCAACAATTTATGGCTTGGAATAACATGCGTTAGGAGTTCCTACACGAAAGGCGGCGAAGAGCGACCCCCTCGGCCCCCAATAAATCTACTCATGCAGTCACACTACTAGTGCTGTTATGCGGTGACACGATTATTTGTATTTTCAGACCGCTGAACGACTCTGACGACTATAGCGATGGAAATTCCCGAGCTATCAAAAAACAGAAAATCAAACCAGACTTTGTGGAGGATGATAAAGCCGAGGTGGTTGAAACCGTTGTTGGGGGTAATAAAAATGGATCCGATGAGGGAAGAAATCAAAACGCCAAAAAGCAAAAAAAGATAGGACCGGACTTGTGGGAAGAGGTGGAAGTCGAGGAAGTTAAAAAAAATTCAGAAGACATAAATGGCATAAGAGCTTACAAGATTAATTTGAGTACATCAAGCAAAAAGGGGAGTTACATGTCTGCTGCCAAAGACGGTAGACCCTGGAAAAAAGACTCGGAGACGCAGTGGAAGGGCTTTGGAAATGTTAGATATTCTGATTGCAAAGGCTCCTACACTTGCACCAACCCGAATTGCGAGTTCAAGAAGGAATTTGGGGTAATTAATTGTACTCAATTCAACTGACAAGAAATGTCGGTCGTGCAAAGTTTGTGGTAACAAAGGAAAACACGTGCCGGATATGTGGTGGGGAAAAAGCAATCTCTCTTCGTATACCACTGCGGTGAGCATACATGTCCCTCAAAGCCGGTTATATATCTAAACCGGTCGAGGATGTACGGCGGACACTATCGGAAAATCCAAGCCTACCTCCGTCTCAAATTCAAAGTAACATATTACTGTCAATGCTGAAACAAAGATGCGACTGGGATTCAATCGAAAAGGCAGCCGTCGAGACACTTGACAGCAAATGGATTTTAAATGAGAGACAAAAAATTAAAAAGAGCAACGAGCCCCATGGGCATAATTTTGAGGCTGTAGCGCACCTGAAACAATTTTCCGATTCTCGCGATCCATTTTACATATATAAATTGAACGACAGACGAGGCAACCCAGACAAGCCATCATTCGTTTTTAAAACGAGCAAACTCAGGGTCTCGTTTGCCCTCAACATGGACAGGACAAAAGATCATGTTTTAAGTAAAGAATTTTGTTTCTTTGATGGCAAAGTTAAAAGGTGCAACGGATTTGTATCGCTTACCGCTAGCGTGTACCATCCTATCATTCGAAAACTAAATAATACCCCTCGCGACAATGGAGTGTGAGACGGAGGATGCTTGCAACGTAGAATTGTTTTGGAACCTTTTTAATGAAGTATTGAGGAAAGAAAAGAAAGACGATAAGTATGTATTTAACCCCAGAGGGTGGGTAACAGACAAGGCAGGATCGAACATGGAGGGCCTTAAAATATCTATCGGTCCAGATACGTTAGATAGGATCAAGACATGCGAATTCCACTTCAAAGAGTGTAGAAACAGGCAAGCCAGAAAGTTAAATGAACACGATAGACGGAATTTTAAAGATTTGTGTAATGGTCTTCTAGTAGCAGTAAGTCCCTCAGCTTACGAAAAAGCAAAGGAAGACCTAGTAAACTTTGTTGAAGAATGTGAAGAGAGGAAATATCTCAAGAACTGGATCGAATGGTGGCACAAAAGACGTAATTACATCTTTCGTGCTTTTGTACCATTTGAGAATGCCCCGAAAATGAACCTTGCAGAACTCATACATGCAAGTTGGGTGAAAAGAGATAGGATGAACATGCATGTCCTTGTTTGACGCGGCATATGCCGATTCTCGGGACAACATTCAGCTAGAAGCAGCATATAAAGCATTCCGAGCTGGTACTGGAAAGGGCGGAACTGGCCCATCTCTTCTAGACAAACAAAACGAGGCCACAAGAGATCAATTGCGCAGGGCCAAACAGCTAGGTGAACATGACCTGACGAGAGACGATCTCTGTGATGAAGACCGTAGATCACCTCAAGACCAAGAGGATGCACCTGGAAGCCCCAATCCCTAGGCGATCGGCATAATGCTAGTGTCAATCAAACAAGAAAATCTTCCGGAACACGAGAAGGCCGTTACAGACCTATTCGTAGCAAAGCATTTATTGACAGGCTGCAAACAGCCAAACGAGAGAAGGAAGAACTCAAAATGAAATCGCTGGATTCCTCGACAGTCCATCAAAAAATCTACACCGTAGTAAACTGTGGAAAAAATTCAAACTATAAAGTAGAAATCGGAAAACGGCCCTTGTGCGATTGTGAGGATTTCGTAAAAAATTCTAGTAAAGAGTTATGTAAACATATCATATGGACAATGCTCAACATCTGCAGACTGCCAGAGAACAGTGATTTGTTGCAGCAACTGTTTTTGACAGATGAGGAGGCATTGTCTGTCGTTGGGAACTCAGACATACTCTACTATCCCGCAAAATCTACTATATAACAAAAACCACCAAAACAAGAAAATAAATCATGCAGGAACTTCTTCAAAAAGACCCCCGTAATAAGAACGAGCAAGTATGGACTTTGGAAGTTAAGAAAAAGAAAAGAGGAGTAACACCGAGATGTCGAGCATGCAGAGCATTACAAACTGTAGGAGAATTTACCGTCACTGTTAAAGGGCTTTACGTTCCCTACGAACAGAATTTTGCTACGGAAACAACGTTTTATTTTTGGTCCAAACAACCATGTATTAGCAACGCCCCACCTTGGACTAATGTAAAACCACCTAACATAATCAGAGCGGACAGCTCACTTGGTGACGCAATAGCAACCTTCAAAGAGAGTGGTTTGCCTTTGTAAACATTAGTCTAGCATACCATTATACACTTTTAGTCTAGTTGTATATCCATTTAAAAAATAATAAAAATAATACTGCAAAAGTTACCCCAAAATAATAACCCGCCCTCTTCCACTATTTTTTTGCACCCGCGACTTTTTTCATTCCTGTGAATTTATTACCCGCGACGAAATAAATTCACAAATGGAAATGTTGAGGCTAAAAGCTCTGGTCTATACATTGATTTTACTTAATCCGAATAAATGTAGGTCGACTGTGAGATAATTTATTATCCCAAATGTTCACTATTTTGTGAACCCCAAGACCACTGTTTCGCCAGCGTGTATAAATAATTATCCTATAAATATTATATTTCAGCCAATCAGATCTCAGCTTTACTATGAAATAAAGGGCGGTTTTTCGTGGTTTTTCTATGAAATACAGAGCGGTATTTCATGGCTAGGTCAAGGCCAATCAAAATGTAGGAAATTTCGCGCCCTTTGTCTATCAGCCAATAAGAATTCAACATTTTGAATGCATAATTAGTCTGCAGACGCGCGCGGCGCCACTCGAAATTTTTGTTTTCTGGCAAGAAAATTCACAGTTTATCAACCGGTAAGTTACTTTGTTTTCGTGATAAATCTTCTCGTAAATTTGTTATATATAGGATAATATGGTTCATTTCATGGTTTTCGATGGAATACCGGCGAAAATGTCACTCGAAATTCATAAAGGCGAGTTGTATGCCAAATAATACAAATTTCTCGTGAAATATTCGCCGGTATTCCATAGAAAACCATGAAATAACCAGTAAATATGAGCTACCATCAAAAGTTCACTATTGCTTATCCCGAACATTGTACGAGTATATCCCGATCTAAAACATAACTTCTATAATGTCGAGCGGTTTGAATTAGTGTAGCAAGATAGACACAGAGACAACAGAGAAACTTCACAGCAGTAAATTATAAGTCATTTCGGAATATTACCTTTGAAAGCGGCATATCTACAGCACTGACCAAATCCTTTCGAAAGCTTCGACGCGTATTTTCAGAGAAAAGTTTGCTACAACAACAACAACAACAACAACTTTATTTAAATACCACAAATTATTATATATACAGTGAAAGGGAGATTGTTCAGAAGTAGGGTATTTGCTACCCAGAATAACTATATAAAGCTAATCTAGCTAGGTAGCGTTACACAATATTTTTCTAACATTGTAGAGTCGAACAAGTAGCATATTATAGTCTCACACATATACACACATTGAGACACGCTATTAGTATGATTCGATTTTGCAATGTTTAATTGAACGTTTAAATGACAAAAAGCTAGAGTATTTTAATAGATCATCAATATCGTTCCAGATTGTAGCACCTTTGAATCGAATATTGAATTTTCCGAAGTTCGTTCGTACAGAAGAAATACAATACGACGATCTTGATGCCAACCTTGTATTATACTTGTGTCTTGAAGCGATTGTTTGAAAAAAGTTATTAAATACAGCTGGTAACAAGTTGGAATGAAATTTGAAAAGGAAGACGCAGTTGAAGTAATAGATAATATCAATAAATTTCAAGATGTTTGAGTCCTTAAAAAGGGGTGACGTATGATCATTAAACTTGGCAAAATGTATAATTCTTATGGCTTTCTTCTGTAAAGTTATTATAGGTTTAAGAGTAGTTTCATAGGTATTGGCCCAGATAATTACACCATAGATGAGAAAGGGATAAATGAGACAGTAGTAAAGTTGGGTCAGGATACAATTGGATACGTAGTGTCTAAGTTTTGATAAAATCCCAATGCCTCTAGATATCGTTTTGCATAGTTGAGGAATATGTTCTTTCCAGCTTAGATTTGAATCGATAATTAATCCAAGGTATTTGATACTATGTATTTCAGTGATACTGAAAGCGCTCTCCCTCTCCTAAACCTATTAGACATTCTAACTGTAAATAATGTTTACCGCCTCCACGCCCTCAAATTTACGCATTTGTGGCATAAAGGGCTTTTGCCAAGCCTATTTGATGATCTTTTTCAATATGCCAGTGACCGGCATACATACAACACAAGGTATGCATTCAAACAAAATTTATGTAAACCACGTGTTCGTACAAATACTGGAAAACAAATGTTTTCCTACCAGGCAATTGATCTTTGGCACGAGATACCTCACCATCTGAAAGACCTCAGTACATTTTCCTTTACCAAAGAAATAAAACATTATTTACTGTCAGAACAACGCCCAAAGAAACTTAAATAGATACGTTCTTCATTTTTAAAAGTCATTAGTTACCTTTACACTAAACATTATTTATTAGTCCCAGTTCCTCTTCCTTGCTGCTTCTTTTATATAAAAACAACAACAACTCAAACTTTAGATAGCTACTAGGTGCTAACTCGAAAACCTCACGGTTCCCTTAGCCTCTAGGCTCAAACAAACATTCTATTTTCCTTTGTATTCTCCTTTTATAACTTATAATATATATTATATCATTCTTGTAATTTATAGTGTGAGCCAATAAAAGATTGTTGTTGTTGTTGTTGTTGTTGTTCAATTGGTTTCTTGTTTATTCTAATGTTGATAAATTCATATATTTTCTTCTGGAATGGGTGAAAAATGACAAAATTGGTTTTATCAATATTTAATGACAATTTGTTTGCACACAACCAGGTGTGAATATTTTTCAATTCAGCATTAACCCTTGATTCAAGAGAATCAAGAGAAGTATCTGCTAAAAATAAATTAGAGTCGTCAGCAAAAAGATGAAAATCAAATACCTTGGAGCAACAATTAAAGTCATTAATATATAGGAGGAAGAGTAGGGGGCCAAGTACGGAGCTCTGTGGGACACCACATGAAATTGAGGTATATGAGGAGGTGTGATTATCGATAGACACAAACTGCTGTCTATTTGACAGGTAAGAAAAAACCAGTCATGTACCACTCCACGGATACCATAATTATGTAATTTAGCAAGAAGAATGTTGTGATTCACCGTGTCGAATGCCTTGCTGAGATCAAGAAAAATTCCACAAGAGTGCTCCTCAATCACAGCGACCACAAACGGCCGTCAATACATCTTCGTAAAAGGATATGGCATTCGGAAAAGGATACGCGGATACGGCACATTTGGAATCGAAATCTACCTAACCCAATAACTCATTCCTGCACATACGTCCACGAATTAACAATGTACCTCGTTACACTTGTGGCAAAAATAACTAAAGTCTAAACGCCAACTCTCTCCCATATTACTTTATATGAAAACACATTCTTAAAAGCACCTTAGGCAAAATTGATTTAAAAATAGTCAAAGCCCGCAAAGAAGCTTCAAGGTCATCCATGAAGCGTTCCAGCTGAACTAAAATGCTACTATTTCATTCAATAAACAATGGCAAACATACGCGATTTTCCGCACCACGAGGTGAAATGAGCCCAGCGGCTTCCATGGCCAAACCCCGCCTAACCCCCCGCTCAAATCGCCACGATATTCCAAACAAGGCTAATGCCCCGCTCACCGGGGCACGAGTGAAGTGCCAACTGCCTCACTAATCCCTGCACAGTCCCGGGGTTGGGTTTACATTGACTGGTGCATTATTTATTTCAACGACTACATTACGCATGCGGAATACGGAAATAAGTTGTCCGCACTGGCCTGGACACTAGCAAGAGCAATTATTCTCGCTTGTATGGGATAAGTTTCATATGGTAACTGTTGCGATCGTAACGACTGCAACGTTTATATTTCGTATATTTTCATTCTTTGTAGCCTGAATTTCAGCCGTCTCCCAGGGCCGTCTCCTCCGGTTCGTTCCTCCCGAGATAGAGGTCATGTGACCTTTTTAATGTACTGAATGCAAGGACCAATTCGGACGAAGTGCAGGAACCGGATCACCTTGGATGGGATCTAATCAGCAAAAATATACGAATATCAAGACAAGATGAAAGGCTGATTGTACGGTACTGGGAATATATATAATTACTACCGATATTTCGGTTTGCACGGCTAACCTTCCTCAGGGTACACAAGTATCTTGAAGTATATGGCAAGAAACCGTTAGTTACAAATTAGTTAGTTTCTTGCCATATACTTGTGTACCCTGAGGGCCAACCGAAATATCGGTAATAATTATATATATTCCCAGTACCGTACAATCAGCCTTTCATCTTGTCTTTCCCTTTTTAGCCTGTCAATCAAAACAAATTTGGCTTGCCAGTCAGCAAAAAACATCCTCACAAACTCTGTTAAATTAAGCTAAATTATAGAGTTTTCAAAAAATTGCCATTCCTTTAGTTTTAAAGATATGAACCTAAAACTTGGGCTATTTACTAATTTTGGCTTGCTCTTTCCATTTCTGGCATTCATGTTGTTCTAGCGCCAAATTTGTTTTGATTGACAGACTAAAAAGCTCACGTGACCAGGTCCTGCAAAGGGCCTATTCATTCGACGATAATGCCGTCCAGTGACGTCAAAACAGATTAAAATTTTAATTTATGCAAATAAAAATGCCACGGCGTCTGTAAAGAGTTCGTTGGGTCAGAAAAACAAAGCTCTCGCCTTGAGAAATTATTTGAGGTTAAAATTAAGTCAAAATTAACACCCTACCTATCTACATCCATTTGCTTCTCAAGTGCCTCTTAAATGTACGGCTGTGAAACCCTTTTTGAAGCAACAAACTCCATCTGCCGTTCCGTTCGAGACAGGAAGAGATTACCTTTGTAAATTTAATATTATAGAAATAATACTCCAGATTTTAGGGAATTTCTGAAGAACATAAAGCAACGACTAAAAGACACAAAACTACAAATTTGGTTAAGTGACTGATATATTTAATGACCAACGACAGAATCCAAACCAGAGTAACAAACTACGAGTTTATCGAACATTCAAAACGAAGTATGGATTCGAAAACTATTTGGATCTTGTCAGAAGCATCACAATTACGTTCACCAAATTAAGAATAAGCAATCATTGCCTTCAAATTGAAAAAGGAAGACACCTTAAACCTTATCTAAAACCAGAAGAACGAATTTGCCCAACATGCTAACAAGAAATGGAAGACGAAATTCACTTCCTGCTGAGATGCAAAACTTACCAGACAATCAGGCATTATTTCTTATCCTCCTTAAAAACTCTAACGAAATTAGATAGCAGAAAAATGACAGAAACATAACTATTTTCGGTAATCATTGATCCCCCGAGACAAGTCACAACAGTAGCAGCAAAATATGTTTATGATTATATGGACATGCGATCCACCATACTTTCAGCACAAATAATGTAAGCTAATTTAATGATAACTATATATATATTATATTTTTAAGATTAAAGAACAATCTATCCGTCATTAACCAACTTTTTAAATTTGTTAGCAGTCATCTGATGTACCAATGTAGTACAAAGAGCTAATGAATAAAGTCTGTCTGTCTGTCTGTCTACAAACACGCTTGGCACAAATGACCCTAAAATCTATCACTTTGCTATATTTTCAAAAGTTTCCAAAATAGAAGATTGAATTTTTGTGGGATGATGAAGACCGACGACCTAAACAAAATCCGATGATTTGATCTACCGTAGACATCTTGATGACGTCACAGTTACGTCATGTATCCATTTATAATAGGTTTCTCGATGTTTTCAATTACCTTGAACATCAGTAAATTTTATATTTTTGATTTCCCATCATGTCGACAATAAAGAAATCGATTGGTTAAGAGGGAGAAAAGTTATTGAATTTTGAATTTTGGTAATTTTCCCGCGAAAATTTGGCGGGAAATATTCAATACAGAACCATTTACAAAATAACTTCTTCATTCATCTTTTAGAGTTTAAAATATTTGTTTACGACAATCTAGCAATCAAAAGAGTAAATCGGTACCCACAACCGTATGTTTTTAGAATTTTCAATTTTTGAGAGGAAATACTTTAAAATTCCCAGTGAAAAAGAGGAAACGTCATTATGACGTCATATATTTTTGAAAACGTCTTTTAAAAATAACTATTCAAGTATTTTTCGGGTTTTAAAGAGGAACTGTACTTACTGTACACTGAATAGTATCCTATTCTCATCGGTCTCACCCGTACTCATTGAGTTACGGATATCCGGCGGCCGCTCCCAGTCCTTGAATGCAGGAGAAGGAGTCACCCAATAGGGTGGGTGGGAAGGGAAAGGACCGGAAGCAGCCGCCATATGGAGTAGGATGAGGAGAGATGAGAAAAGGATATAGAGGCTGGCGAACTCCGTGCCGAATACGGCCACCTCGCTCAAATGGTGAGGTGATTCTGTAGGTTGTGCCCTCTTATTCGTACTTGGGTAAGACCGCTGAGAATAGTATCCTATTCTCATCGGTCTCACCCGTACTCATTGAGTTACGGATATCCGGCGGCCACAGTAATCTTAGAATGCCAACGATCATAACATGGTTATATAACCTAAACCCCGCAAAGCCGGACAACCCAACACTCAAACCTCAAACCTCCGAGACCCACAGAGGCCCAGAACTGAAAACGGCTAAATAGGTTGAGAACTTCCGGTGACAAAACTATTGGGGTCCCTCAAGGCCAGCATAGACACATCGTGGCCCCTAAGCATAGAACTGAGGAAATCTAGGGATGTGGGTGTTACCAGCTGCCAACCCCTGGGCTGCGCGTGCGTAAAGGCGTTGCCGTCATGGCGAATCCAGGCGAGAAAACGGTCGTTAACGCGAGTAGGGTCGAACCCCTGAGTTAGTTCCCAGTAATGAAAGAGCGAGCTTGGCTTGAAACGCTTAGATGATCGCTGGGAAAAGAAACAAGCGAGTAAAAAATAGCGCAGCCCAGAGGATGACAGCCTTAAACCTCAGTAATCCGAGAGGGAATTAGACTCCCCTTTTAAAGCTGTCACTCTCGAGCGAGAAAATGAAAAGGCGTGGCGAAAGCAAATGAGGTAACCCAAAAATTGAGGAATGCGGAGTAGTATTACCAAAAAAGGCAGGAGAAACAATATAAGCTGAAACACAGCTAAAACAATGGTAATAAACGGTAATAAACAAATGAATGCCAGGCCAGGGCACAACAGGAACACTGAGCGGGACAACCAGTGAGGATAATTGCAATGGAAAGCAAGATAATACCCAATTAGCGAGAGGTACTTGACCAATGCACAATAATTGAAACTGTTGTTAATATGAACAAGCCAAATAAACCAAGAGTGTACCACGACGTACGCGGAAAGGGGCAACGAACTGCCAAATGAAGGAACAATGAGTTAAATCGATATACGATCTGCACGGAAAGAGCGCAGTGTAAACATATTTCGCAAAAAGCGCTCACATAATACATGCACTAAAATACAGTATGCCCATAATAGTAATGAGGGAACAAATAGCCCAACACACCCCATGACTAAAACAAAAAGTGTGGCGTAGAAAAACTACCGAGACCGCTCATATAACACATGCACTAAAATACAGCATGCCAAAAATAGTAATGAGGGAACAAATAACTCAACACATATCATGATTTATAAGAGAAGAACGGCGTAGAAAACTTTCGCCGAGACCACTCACATATGAACACATGCATTACAATACAGTATGCCAATAACAGTAATGAGGGAACAAATAGCCCAACACATCTAATGATTGATACGACAAGAGCGGCTTAGAAAAAATTTCGCCGAGACCGCTCACCTAACACATGCATTACAATAAGCATGCCAGTAACAACCATGAGGAAACAAATAGGCAAACACATCCCATGACTTATACGGCGGAGAAGAGCGGCTAGAAACATTTTCGCCGAGACCGCTCACATAACACATGCAATACAATACAATAAGTATGCCAATAACAGTAATGAGGGAACAAATAGCCCAACACATCTAATGATTTATACGAGAAGAGCGGCTTAGAAACATTTTTCGCCGAGACCGCTCACATAACACATGCATTACAATAAGCATGCTAATAACAGCCATGAGGGAACAAATAGCCAAACACATCCCATGACTTATACGAGAAGAGCGGGTTAGAAATATTTTCGCCGAGACCGCTCACATAACACATGCATTAGAATAAGCATGCCAATAACAGCCATGAGGGAACAAAGAGCCAAACACATCCCATGACTTATACGAGAAGAGCGGGTTATAAATATTTTCGCCGAGACCGCTCACATAACACATGCATTACAATAAGCATGCCAATAACAGCCATGAGGGAACAAATAGCCAAACACATCCCATGACTTATACGAGAAGAGCGGGTTATAAATATTTTCGCCGAGACCGCTCACATAACACATGCATTACAATAAGCATGCCAATAACAGCCATGAGGGAACAAATAGCCAAACACATCCCATGACTTATACGAGAAGAGCGGCTTAGAAACATTTTTCGCCGAGACCGCTCACATAACACATGCATTACAATAAGCATGCCAATAACAGCCATGAGGGAACAAATAGCCAAACACATCCCATGACTTATACGAGAAGAGCGGCTTAGAAACATTTTTCGCCGAGACCGCTCACATAACACATGCATTACAATAAGCATGCCAATAACAGCCATGAGGGAACAAATAGCCAAACACATCCCATGACTTATACGAGAAGAGCGGCTTAGAAACATTTTTCGCCGAGACCGCTCATATAACACATGCATTACAATAAGCATGCCAATAACAGCCATGAGGGAACAAATAGCCAAACACATCCCATGACTTATACGAGAAGAGCGGCTTAGAAACATTTTTCGCCGAGACCGCTCACATAACGCATGCATTACAATAAGCATGCCAATAACAGCCATGAGGGAACAAATAGCCAACACATCCCATGACTTATACGAGAAGAGCGGCTTAGAAACATTTTTTGCCGAGACCGCTCACATAACACATGCACACAAGAAGCCGATAAACGCGAGAACGGCGACAAAATAAAGAAACACGAATGGAAATAGTTTAACACCTGGGTTAGCTTGAGCCGGTGGAGTGTCTTCGGTTTGTACTTGGGGAGCCAAGACATTCATAAATGGATGCTATGGTGGGTGGAAAACCTGCTTGGCCATAATACCACAGACGAGAGGACTACCAGATGTCGAAGGTTTGGCGACCTCGCTCAAATGGTGAGGTGATTCTGTAGGTTGTGCCCTCTTATTCGTACTTGGGTAAGACCGCTGAGAATAGCCGCAATATGGTCTTTTTATGTTTCTTCAATTTAGAAAGCATGACTGATGTCAGACCCATGACGTCAGAAAATGTGACGTCACAGGAAACTTCAGTTCTTAATAACTCAGCAAATATTTATCGTAGAGACTTTAAAATTGCGGCAATCAAAAACACATATTTATGTTGTTGTCATAACATGCTTTATTTCATACGTATAGGTAACGCAGAATTTGACCTTAAAAGGAGTCGTTCGTTATGACGTCACACCAACGTCAATATACAAACGTGTTTGATCCTAAAGACGTTATTTCATTTTAATATTAACATACGAAACTTTCGTTAAATTTGACAGCGAATTAAACAAGATGTGCTGGTTTATATATTTTTGGCTCGCTTTTAGTGATCGATTTTGAGGTAACTTATGCCAGGCGTGAAAAGTTTTAAGTGCTTTTTTAGGGGGGTCATCAAAATTTTGACATACCTGTCATGTAAAATGAAATTGCTGTTGTCGTCTTCGGACTTTTAATTCTTAATTGTTTGTCTCTTGGCTGCAAGTTTATTAGTGCATGTTATACACTATTGAGTGCTCACCCTCGTAAAATAAAGTCTTTATTATTATTATTATTATTATTATTATTATTATTATTATTATTATAGGTCCTCACTTCGGATCCAACGTATTTTTACAGGATTTGTGTTCACGGTATTTGCTTATATATTTTCTATTCATAGGGGGTCCTATAACTTTTAACAAGAGAAGCAGATGAAATAACCCCACCCCCTAAGCCATAAATAATGAACACTCCCTAAGGGCTTTTCAAGTGATCTATCGAAGTGGCGGAGTATTCTGTAGTTGTACCCAAATGGATTACTCTCAGTTACGGGAAAGAACAGTTCCCTGAAGAGCCGGTAGCGACAGTTTTACCACAGGCTACGCAAGCGTAAGGTTTTGATTAACCGTTTATTTTGCCCAAATTAGGAGTGCCGTGCCCACGTTAGGAGTGCCGTGCCCAAGTTAGGAGTGCCGTGTCCAAGTTAGGAGTGTCGTGCCGAGTTAGGAGTGCCGTGTCCAAGTTAAGAGTTCCGTGTCCAAGTTAAGAGTGTCGTGTCCAAGTTAAGAGTGCCGTGTCCAAGTTAGGAGTGCCGTGTCCAAGTTAGGAGTGCCGTGTCCAAGTTAGGAGTGCCGTGTCCAAGGTAGGAGTGCTATGCCCAAAATGCTCGTCGTGTAGGCCGGGCTTCAGTTTATCGCACGAGGCCCACTATTCCAACTCAAATCCCACTATATATATATTTCAAATAAAATTTAATACAAACGGTCACGTAAACAAATTGTTCGCGAAATCTTCGTTAGCGCAGAAAACATTTATTTCGACATTTAATTGTTGTTTAGAAAAAACTTCGGTAAAGCAGAATAGGTTTTTAGTCTCAAAGTTTCGAGTCCAATATTTCAACTAAACTAGTGACGAGCTGTTCCTTTGATATTCCATTAACTTGAGTATCAGGCCCTTTTTTTTGGGGGGGGGGGGGGGGAGGAGGGGGAGAATGGGGAGAGGGGAGGAGAAAGAGAAAGAAAAGGGCCCGACACAATTCCATTCATTGACTCGTGTTCAACATTAGTCCAGTCATTTTACGAAAAAAAGTAGGTCAACCTACCACTAATTGCAACAGAAGGTTTTTCTGCATAATATAATCTGGAATACCGTCTAGAACAACATACTAAAAGTCTACATGAATCTATTTAGGGGAACATCCTCAAAATCGACTTTTTTTGAAGTCCAGTGTTGGATTGTCATGAAAACGAGGCTCTGTACCGGAAGTTGTATTATTATGCCTTTGAATGCCTTGTAATTGCCTGAAATCTTCTAGAATTGTGGTTAAGAGAGAGTATAACGATCTAGAAACAGGGATCGGGGGGGGGGGGGGGGGGGATGCAGGCATTAAAAGAGGGGAGGGGATGGTAGTGCCGGACAAAGTGCGACCAGTTTATAAACCCATTGGTAAGATTTGTTATCTATATTTTCTGATTTCAATTGCATGCATGATCATACCCTCTATAACATAAAAAAAGTCTACAGAAATCCAATGAAGGCAAAGTGCTTAAAATCAACACTAAATATATATGCGTTCACTTTTCAACATCATGAAAACGAGACTAAAAATAAAAATATTTTGTGCTTTTGATAAGACTTAAAACATTGTGAAAGCTGTGTTTTCTGGAGTGGGAAAGCATTTAGGCTGATTCTAACATTTTGACACCTTTTCAAAATTCGTACCGCTGGCAAGTTGCATCTGCAGGCTCAACTTAGCCAGTATGGTATGGCGTATAACATGACATGTATCTAAAAATGACAAATATACGGCCATCTACAAAGTCAATAGGTTATGAACCAAGCCCGGTTACAATTTAAAATTTTAAAACCACAGTGTTTAATTTAGATTGAGAGTTAATACTTTCATGAAACAAGAATAGCGTGTAACAAACAATACAATACAATATTCTTTATTTACAGAGGGAAGACACATTAACCTTACATAGTTATCTAACATGCGGCCCTCTATGTTACAAATAAAACGTAATGGAAAGGAAAGGAAGTATGGGCAAAAATTAACGCACGAGCTGCAACATTACAAGATATAATGAATAATTGGAATCAATATAAATGGAATCAATATAAAATAAAAACAAATATACTTACTAGAAGACTATGCGCAATGGAAGGGGCTATGCCCTGGACGTGGCGCCATAAATGCAGCAACAGTGAAGCAAGGAGCGACAGTTATAGCAGAGGAGCTCCTCTAGATGGTTAACAGAGGAGATGAGCGGAAGAAAAAACGTTACGAACCTTAAGCTTAATATAAGCCAGCCTGGTAGGCAAAGTATCAGAGCGTAGTAGTAGATGTTGCAAGCTGCTTGAAGTCAGGATCCAAGGAATTGAATAGAATAGCAGCGCTATAAGCCAGAGTACGCTTGCCAGAATTACTGCGAGGGTAAGGTACAGCGAGGCGATGCATGCTGGCTCTGGTGCAGCGGCCAGAAGCTCTACGAGTAGTAGAGAGGAAATGGAACATGTTCTTAAAACATGTAGGTGCATCAGGATTAAGAAATGTGCTGAAGAGAAGTGGAAGTTTCCTACATTTAATCAGGTCGGTGATCAGAACCCACTGAAGCTGGGAGAACAGTGGGTTGACAAAAGTCGGCATCCAAGAGTATGCGGGCAGCGCGTTTTTGAAGGCGAAGAAGCCGCATGCATGTGGAGCAGTTGCCCCAAGCAGCATAACAATAGATGAAATGGTTATGGATGCGTGAATGATAGAAGCGCAATGCACATTCATAGGCGAGGAAAGGCTTAATGCGACGGAGAAGAGACAGTCTACTGCTGATGATGGCGCAGATGTTGTCGACGTGGTGTTCCCAGGACATGAAACTCTAAAGTGACGCCTAGTATCCTGGCGTGGTCGACCTGCTCGATACTGTTACCGTCGACTACCACATTTGATGTAGGCAAGGTAGCGTACTGAGAGGAAGTGACAAGTAGAGTCTTGGTCTTAGATATGTTGAGTGCCATTTTGTTTCGCCTTGTCCATGAAGACACAGCTAAGGCGACTTCATTCAATTGAGAACTGACAGTGGAGATAGAGTGGCCAGAAGTGAGTATAGTGTGTTGTCGGCAAACATTGTCTGGTAGGTGTTGGAGGATAGCTGCAAAGGTAGGTCATTAATAAATATCAGAAAGAAAAGCGGCCCGAGGATGCTGCTTGTGGTACACCTACAGACACTGGAAGTGCGTCCGACAGAGTGTCCCGGAATAGGGTTCTCTGGGTACGCCCACAGATAGGAACAGAATCACACGATAGTCGAGGGGGACAGCCATAGACACGGAGCTTGTAGAGTAGTGTATTGTGATCGACTAGGTCAAATGATTTTTCAGATCGATGAGGAGAAGTCCATTTAGGAGTTTGTTATCTATATTGCTCAGTATCTTGTCCGAGAGATCAGCGATGGCCAGCTCACATGAACGAAATCTTCTAAAGCCGAACTGTGAGTCTGTTAGGAGCTCGTGCTGAGCAAGAAAGTCGTAAAAAGATAAGTGTACGTGGCGCTCTAGGACTTTAGAGACCACGGATATAGGCCGCTTAGAATTTATCACAATAACCATGAATGAAACATCCAATTTGAGAATCAGCCGATATATACAGGGCGATTATGTTAATAATAATAATACAATTTCTATAGAATAATATAGCTTATAATACTAATAACAAAAATAATAATCATAGCTAAAATTGATATAACGAGTTTAAAAAAATTGAAAAATAAACACTAATTACAAATCATAAGCAATCTTAAAAAGGTATGTTTTAAGCCTGGATTTGAAAGTATTAACATTCTCAGAAGATCTGATGTTTAGTGGAAGATCGTTTCATAACTTGGGAACGTGCACAGACAAAACTCGGTGTACATAGTTCTTTAATTTATAAGATATGCAATTTAGGCGCAAAACAGACTTAGATGAACGCAGTAGTCTTCTTGGTTTGTGCAATTCTTGTAGGTAGAACGGAGCTAAATTATGTAGGGTCTTGAAAGTTATTGAATTGGAAACCAATGGAGCTTTCTGAACAGAAGACCAAGGCTGAAGTATAAGAGACCGCTTGCGCGCTCTGCACGAACGGTTGCGATGAGGTTCCCCAAAAATGATGCGGCTGAACATGAAATAGCCAGTGAGTTGAGAGTGGCTGCCAATCGATCGATCGTAACACGATACAAGTGCGGATGCGGGGACAGGCGACGATAGATGCTAGAAATGTATGAAAACCGTGGCTGATAGGCTCGATTAATAAGCGTTTAGAGCAGTATTCAGTTTAACAAATAAAGAATCAAAGTCATAATTAATAACATTAACGGCTAAACCGTATCAAGATAAGCGTGATAGGCATGGTATGTAATTTACGTGTATTAAACTTTATATCCAAAGTATGCACTATTTGAATAAATTATGTTTAAATGAAGTGTTTAAAATTGTTTAACAAGGCCAGTTAGTTAAGAGGTATGATTAACATTAGGACTTGTTTAAAATAGCATATCATCACAATATATTTATGCATTAGGCTAGCCTATGTGCTAGTTTATGTCAGTAAAGACCGCATTTAAATAGTTTAACGAGCTAGACCGTTAGGAAATATTAGATTGGTTATACATTACTGTATGATATAGAAATCGGATTTTAGGCATAATGATGGTTAACAAAACATGTTTAAATATTGGTTTATGTATGAAGTATGCAGTAGCCCAGTAGTTCAAAGAATAAATTTAGATACAAGGTGTTGAGACTCTGTTAATAACATATAATTTACCTGTATAAACCTTTATATCCAATGCACTGTTTGAATAAGTTATGTCTAACTGTAGTAATAATAACAATAATTACATTTATATAGTCCAAAAGCGCTTTACACCTAATTAAAAAAACTACATCTAATTTAAAAGTTACAAATACAGTAATATTAAAAAATCCTAAGTTAATTAAGCTAAAAACCATGATTAAAAATTACAATAAATTGTCGATATCCTTTTTTTTTAAAGGTATGTCTTAAGACTCTTCTGAAATAGCTCTATTGAAGGACTATATTTAATGTTAAAAGGCAATGAGTTCCATAGCTTTGGCGCACATACAGAAAAGGCTCTATAACCGTACGATTTAAGATTAAAAGTTGGCGCCTGTAACATTAACTTCGATGCAGATCTCAGGATGCGTTGTGGAGCAGCCCGAGATCAAAAATGTTAACAACAAGGATGTTTAGGTGACTAGAGGCAGTTAAAAGGTTTGATTGACACGGACTAGTTTTAAATTAAGTTTCAAATTATTATAGTGGTAGTGGTAGAATCGTCTAGACAAGAAATCTCTCGAAAATCAGAAATATAGATGGAATCAAATTTACCAATCATATGATTATATTTTCGAGCTTTATTTGGGTTTGTGGTCAGGCAATGTCTAAATACAAAAGTATCCCACATGGATTTGACAAAGCTAACGTGACCGGTGGATCTATAGATGGTTTGCACTCAATCTCCAGAGATTCAAAGGGCATGGCAGCCATGTTGGTGTACAGAACAAAAGAAGCTAACGAAGAATCTATTGTTAATTAACTGTACACCAACATGGCGGCTATGACGTAACATGTAAAGGATCCATACCTATTTCTAATAAAGTTGTCACGGATGAGAGACAAGCAACAAAGGTTGTCATTATAACTGGCGGCAGTAATGCGGAATGGAATACGGTGTAGTCCATTCGAAAGAAACCATCAACATTATTCTTAAACCTTTGCCAATTCACCAGACTTTTAGCAACAACCACAATCCATTTCGGTGTGGGTTTGTCGCTCAACGTTTGCGGTTTGTCCGGGACAACCTTATTTGAAACAGCTGTATACATCGATCGAGATTGAGTGACATATTTTAATAAATCATTGGCATACCTGACATTTTAATGTCGATATACAAATATTTGATATCACCAGAATAGCGCGTGGTGTTAGTCTGACGCCACAGGACCTAACAAAACACGGCCAGTGCACCACTTCAGTTTTACTGCAAATTATAGCCACTTTTTACAGGTCCTCTCATAAAAAAAACATATTCAATATGGGACTAAGAACAGCGTCTATCCAATCAATAATATATTTTATACATCACAGGGTACGTTCTGATTGGTAGACTGGTTGATTAACGGAAATAAAATATCGAAACTCTTGTAACAGATGCGAGGATCCCGGTAAATATAGAAAATGACAATAAAATACAACTGCAGAGCAGACGAAATATCACATTCACCACAACAGTTGGTTGGTAATACTGAAAAGGCATCTAAAGAATGTCAAAAGACGAGTAGGACAAGTTCTATCACGTGTGCAGCAAGTTATATCACATGCACAGCAAGTTCGGTCACGTGTGCAGCAGGTTGTATCACATGTGCAGGAAGTCCTATCACGTATGCAGGGAGTCATCACATGTGCATCAAGTAACATCACGCGCGCAGCAAGTTATATCACATGCACAGCAACTTCGGTCACGTGTGCAGTAGGTTAATATCACATGTGCAGGAAGTCCCATCATGTAGGCAGGAAGTCACGTGCGCAGCAATTTACATCACGTGCGCAGCAATTTACATCATGTGCGCAGCAAGTTACATCACGTGCGCAGGAGTTCAGTCACGGCGAGCAGCAATTTTAATGATTGCCCTCTTTTGTGCTCAAAGATCAAAATTGGTTTTCTATCAAGGACTATTTCACATTGACTTCTAAATGTTTTGCCATTTTTCAAGGGCTTCGGGACCAACTTCGTTCCATTCCTCTTGTGATACGCACAGTTGATCGAAGATCGGGAGCCTGGCGACTACTGAAGCTCCAATGAAAGCGGCGTGGTGCCGATCCGTCCCAGCATGTACCTTCAAAAAAGAATGTTTGTAATTTTAGTCTAAAGCAATAAGGCAAGAATATGTTTATGACAGCTTTGTGCAAGAGGTTAGCGATGCAATTAAGTGCAAATTGCGGAAAGAAACGCGAAAATGATACACGTACAACATCTATATATAAGGATGATAAAATATATAGAGGTTATTGACCAAGCGTGAGGTCAAGATGGGGGGATATTGGCCAAGTTAATTTGTTGCGTGTTTATGGATCGAGACGAAGTCGAGGTCCATAAAAACGCAAAATATGAACGCCGCCAAGACCGAACAAGCTTGGTCAATAAGGTTTTTATTATATGGAGAAAATGAATAAAATCTCACTTTGACGCAGGCGACAGGAACCCATTGCGTGGTAAACTGAAGCGCGAATAGAAATAAAGTTAAAATTAGACTGAGAGTCGACGACTTTCACTTGAAGTTCAAACTAGTGGCGTTCAAAACAGTTTTCGACATCAAAAATGTTCTTTTTATGGATGAAAACTGACCTGTACTTTACTTCAGATGCACTAGGTTTCAATGACAACTTTATCAGGAACTCGAACACATTATGTAGAGATAAAACTGAATGTACATATTTGTGTAAGATTTAAAAGTTGAAAACCGGCAAGTTGAAATCACTCGAGTGGCGATAAGCACACTGCACAACTTGACAAAAAGAGCTGAGAAGAAGTAAGTACTCTGAATCTATAAGCCAATTACCAAATGTGAATGCTTAGCCCATACAATAAAAAAAACCTGATTTATTTGATGAAACTGTGTGCTAAGTTTACTCGTTTCCGTAATAATTTTATTTCTTTGTACAACGATTGTAGTAGCGTTGTGAGGCAGACAAACTTTTCTTTGTTGAAGTCACAGCCATTTCAGCTTCTGTGTATTTCAGTGAAAGCTATAGTTATTTATCTCCACTAATCCAGCTTCATACAATTCAGTCGTTTTTGCGGCAGACTACAGTTGTTTTCATCGAACTTGCGAGAGCCGAAAAAACTGCATTAATCGCTCTAAAAAGTTGAATTTTAGCTGAAAAACGAAAAAGCAAAGAAAGCTTTAAATTAGTATTTGATTTCATGTGTAACAAATTGTTTAGTTTCTTTCAAAATGTACGGGTTTTATCGCTATTTGTTTACGAAGAGTTGTGAGCGAATTTCGAAAATCCTGAGCGGCAAGATGGAAAAATCTTGCCCGCTGAGCAACCAATCAGATTGCAGCATTCAGAGTCATCTCGCCCGCTCACTGAGCTGCCATATAATAAAACAATCGCATTTCCAAGCTGCCATGTAATATTCTGTTTATTAGTCACCAAGCTATAAAATACCGGGTTTTATAAGTGATAACGCGACAGATGTGCAATAAATAGACATTAATACATGTTAGGTGCTTGATATCACTTTCATTCACGATTTGTTAATGATATATGGCGAACGAGCGTCGATATCAGTTGATACAACAATTACAGTACAATAAAGGCTCACGTCAACCCCTTGTTTAAAAGGAACCTCGGCTGAAAAACAATGTTTGCTCTCAAGTGTTTGTTATGGATGCCTAAGTCTGTTTCTGTGTTTGTCTCCAGTAAATTGTACACTAGATGTCATTTATGCAACAATTTTCCGGTCGATAAAACTCATTTGAATTTCCTGCGCGCCGCCATCTTGAATTTTATGACGTCACAGTGTTGCCTTATTGTCAGAAAACAATAGCTCTTTTGTTATGCGACAATAGGGCAACACTGTGACGTCATGAGATCCAAGATGGCGACGCGCAGGAAATTCAAGTGAGTTTTATCGAGAGGAAAATCGGTGTATAAATGACATCTAGTGTACAATTTACTGGAGACAAACACAGAAACAGACTTAGGCATCCAAAGCAAACACTTGAGAGCAAACATTTTTTTAGCCGAGGTTCCCTTTAAAGGAGAACTGAAGCCTAAAATCAACTTTAGCTCAATGAGTAGATCTAAACATGAAAAGACTCGTACCAAAATTTATTTTACTGTGTTTTGCGTCAAAGGAAAGAAAATCTGCAAATCTTCCACCCAACCGCCGCTAAGTACAGACGGCTCAATTCCTGTAATCTGTGACGTATGATATGGGGAATATATTAATTTTGTCATGTGGTTTTCGGCTTTCAATAGATGGACTAACGTCTCATAATTGCGCACTATTGTGCTTTCTTTGTGCTGAAGGTGTGGTTCTTCCCTTGGTATGCATGACGTACATTTTACGATACGGGGGAAAGATTACTGAATTGAGCCGCCACACAAACTAGCTTTATCAGAGGAGAATCGGCTATTTTTCGACCTTCAAAACTTATTTCCTCTTTTTAGACGTGCACCACAAAGAAATAAAATAGCAGAACTTATTTCTCTTGAATACAAGTTTGTATAGTCGTCGGATTGATTTAGGGTTCAGTTCTCCTTTAATACGCACGCCAAGTACGAATTCTTTCAAGCAAGCATCGTCGTCGCGATAATTCTTCATGTTGTTGTTTTTTTGGATTAAAAAGTCTTGAATAACGCCATGTTTTGATTACATTTTATTAGTCTTTCTGGCGGTGTTTTTGTTTTCATTTTGTTGAAGAAACGTGTAATTTCTCCTTGAGAAACGACTACAAACCTTGAACTAGTTGAAGCCGCCATTTCTTTAAGAAAACAGAACTGTAAAGCGGCGAGCGCGGACGCGCACGTCAAGTCTGTCTTGGCGGGAAACTGACGTCAGCATTCAGGAATAAATAATACAAGCATTTGATTGGTCTAAGAAAATTCATAACGGGAAATTTGATTGGACAATACAAAAATCACTGTTGTTACGGATTTTATTATATTCATTTTCTTGATTAAAAATTGCACTCCCGCTACGCGGTCATGTAATTTTGTAATCACTCGTATGATTTCAGACCAAATTGCACTCCGTTCTATTACCATTATTTATTCTATAAACTACAGTGTTTTACAAGGATTTCTTGCACTGAGAAAAATCGTAAAAATACGATAATTTTACGTGTGTGGATATCGCCTCTCAGCCAATCAGCGATGTCCACGTCACGCGCTTACCCTTGCTTCGAACAACCGGGCCCAGGTCCAAGTAATGTTATAAAATAAATAAAACAATACATGGATGCTTGGAGATATGGCATTCATCTTCTTGTGTTCAATAGGCCATATTTATATAGCGCCATATCACCACAGTCTCATAGCGCTTTACATTTTACTGACATATCCCGTCAGTGAATTTTTCGGACTGCTATTTTGGCGCCAATGGCAGCCATGCAGTTTACAATGTTGAGTGTGTGGTTAGTGCAATGGCCAGGCTGCTGTACCGGGTGACAATCCCCTTCTCTTTTTCGAGTAGTACAACAGGTTCTTTCACGTCCCCTTCAAATACTGATTAGAAGTAGAAGGAGACAAGGCCAACGGCTTATAAACGTCCCTGCCCAAGGACGCGGCCGGGTTCGAACCCCCGACCTCCCGCACTCTAGACCCGGTACTCTACCAACTGAGCTAACCAGTGAGGCGGTCTCATTCGCTGTGCTCACTCGTGAGATATCGAGTTGAACACGAGAAGATAAATTCCATTTCTCCGCGCGTTCATGTATTATTCTCTGTTAATCACACAGATATCGATCCTAAATATGTAATCCTTTAAAATATCACTTTTACGTCGCGCGTGAAAACGGTAATTTGTGGATTAGTGAATAATAATTATCCGCTCATGTCTCCGGCGTTTAATGTACAAGCTAAATCGGTCTATTTCCGGATATTACTAAATAATAATAATAATGGCCATATTTATATAGCGCCATATCACCACAGTCTCATAGCGCTTTACATATTACTGTGAATTAGTACAGTGAATTCTTCGGACTGCTTACGGTGCTAATAGCTGCCACGCAGTTTACAATGTTGAGTGTGTGATTAGTACAATGGCCAGGCTGCTGTGCCGGGTGACAATCCCCTGCTCATTTTCGACTAGTACAACAGGTTCTTTCACGTCCCCTTCAAATACTGATTAGAAGTAGAAGGAGACCAGGCCAACGGCTTATAAATGTCCCTGCCCAAGGACGCGGCCGGGACTCGAACTCCAGACCTCCCGCACTCTAGACCGTGCTTTACTAACTGAGCTAACCGGTTCTCCTGCTACTAACATACAATTGGAAAACCATGAACTAGGATACCATAGTTACAGATGACAATCTTTATTTCTAATGTCTGACCGTTAAAGCTCATACCTGTGCATGGCTTGACTGCGGTAAAAGTGCACTGACTTCTGATTGGAGACGCTCAGGAAAACCTAGGAAAGACAGAATAAGGAGGATTTGGTCATAAGAGACGTTTGTAAAAAAAATTTAGGCGCACATTCAAAATAAACATGGCGGATAATGCTGAGTTCGCCAATCATCTTCGTAACATTCTGAATGATTTACCGATTTCCTATCTTTCACCGAATTTCTTAAATCTTTGCGAATATCTCCTTCTGACGAGGTCGTGGGACAAAACGGTGGCGGTATTTTCCCGGGGAAACATTGCTGCGTTCTGATTGGTCTGGAATGTTTTTAATTGACAGGTGTGGAACTATGAATCACCTGGTATCATTGCTGCGTTCTGATTGGTCTAAAGTGTTTTAATTGACAGCCGTGGAACTATGCATGAATCACCTGGTATCATTGGTGTGTTCTGATTGGTCTGAAGTGTTTTAATTGACAGGTGTGGAACTACGAATCACCTGGTATCATGGAGCATCCTCCACTCAAGTATATACTCCTACACATCTGTTTCCTCATGTCCATACTACATGCCATGATGGCCTTTATAGTTAACTCGTGTATTCCCTGGTGATCTTTACCCCAGCGATGAGGGTCAAACAGTCCTTCTGTACAGCGGTATCGAGCAGTGTCCAAAGTCACCTTTCTGTAGTCGCGGAAAAAGATGAAGTAGAAATTAATTTAGAGAATGAATACCTAACAGAGGGTCAAACATTTGAATATATTTGAAGTTAACTTAAGCCTCGGTCAAACGGTTTCAACATCGGTACAACAACAATACAACATCGGTACAACATCGACACAACATCGGTACGACATCGATACAACATCGGTACAACATCGGTGCAACATCGGTGCAACATCAGTACAACATCGGTACAACATCGGTGCAACATCGGTGCAACATCGGTACAACATCGGTAAAACATTGATACAACATTTGTTGAAACTGATCTGCTTGAAACCGTTTAAAATGGTATTTAAACTAAGCCAAACTCTCTCCAACATGCTTTCAATGTCTTCAACACCTTTTAATAATGTTTTCAGGCCATTTCAAACGGTTTCAAGATTGGCGGTTTATACAAATGTTTTACCGAAGTCGAACCGATGTTGAAACCGTTTGACCGGCGCTTTAGAAGTTATAATTTCTATTGAATGTTTCACTCTGTCTCCCAATCAGATTGCAGAGCTGGAAAACACAGCAGAACACTTTTAAAGCAACAAATATATCTTCATCTGTGATGATTAAATAAATATAACAGACATAATACAAGTATACATATATAAATATATTCTAATTTACTTGTACCATGTAATTAAATTCTAAGAACAATGAAGATTATAGTTACAATACAAATAAAGCATAGTCAATGAAATAGTAAGTACAATAATCCGTCTCCCCAAACCCCTCTGAAGAAATGGAGATTCGATATACACTAACTCCAAATACCAGATTATAAATGCGAACAAAATACATGAACCCTCTCCTCCTCCCCGCCACACTTAGAAAGACTCAATAACCTCTATAAAAACTATGATGATGAAGACATATACTAGTTTCAAATACCACTTTATGAAATGGGCCGCGTCAGGCAAAAAGGGCCCGGACGACATAATATGTAAATGTTTTTGAAATTGTACCATGTTTTTTATACTTGTGGTGCGATTACAATATGCATCGCGAGCGCTACATTGTGCTACTAACAAGTAGTGTTGATTTCATGAAATTGACCAGTGAAACCGAAGACGAAATTTACGATATTTTTACACGAGGGGGTGATTACAATTTTAGCAGGCGCAAATGATTCCTTATCAACAGACGATTGTTTCAATGTGTAACTTCTACTATTGCTAAAATTATATTATGAGCTACAGGGAGTAGAATGACTGCAGAAAACATTTTTTTGGGCCAAAAAGTGATCATCTTGTTCATCTTATTTATTGTTTACTCTTTAATGCCAGCACGTATAAATGAATGTCATACATCAAAATCATCCCATACATCAAATACATACATCAAATTCGATCATGTAACGCCGTATCTGCGCCAGCTTAACTGGCTGCCCGTCAAGGATCAACTCTTATTTAGAGAATCCGTTATGGCTTTCAAATGTATGAACAATCTAGCACCGCAATATCTCTGTAACAAGTTTATAAGACGCTCGGAGGTACACGATCGTTTCACACGCAACCGTGGGTCATTACAAATCCCACTTTTTAGGACTAAGAGCGGACAAAGATCATTTCAGTATAGAGCTACCATTATCTGGAATAATTTAGATGAAAATCTGAAGATAATAACGTCTCTGGGTAAATTTAAGAAAGAGCTAAAAAGGGCAATGTTGGAAAATGTTAGCTATCTCAGTCTGATCGAATCACATCCCTATCATAGAATTTTAATTATAACAAGATTTTTATTTATTTATTTATTTATACATTTAGATATTTTAAAATTATATACTATTTTGTAATTGGATGTTGAAAAGCCCCTTGGGGAACATTTAATAAAGTTTATTATTATTATTATTATTATCCCCTCTGACAGGTTTCCTGATTTTTGTTGTCAATTTCTTGAAACTGACATTTATTTTTAGGAATGAAATGTAGCGCTTCTCGTCAAGAATACAATACAATCTTCAACCTGTCATTACGAACACTGTTGTAGGAATTATTTAACTTGAATGTCGTCCGGGCCCTTTTTGCCTGACGTGGCCCAAATTAGAACGGAAAAATACAGCATATAGTCTATCTAAGTATAGTCAATGACTGCCAAATTCAGAGTTCGTAAACAGTCATAAAATACCATAAGCCCTTACTGTGAATAGAAGTTTAACATTTGAATTTCGCGCGATAAGCAATCAGTAGAGAGCACTCAAGTGGAGCATCACATAGATGTTCACTCCACAAAGGCTGAGTAACAACTGAAGCAGACCAACCCATGGGATCCCCGTTTTATACCGGAACTTCGAACCTCCACTGAAAACAATGTTTGCTCTCAAATGTTTGCTATGGATGCCTAAGTTTAATGATGTGTCTCCTGTAAATTGTACACTAGATGTCAGTTATGCACCGATTTTCCTGTACACCAGACTCCTTTGAATTTCCCGGGCACCGCCATCTTGGATCTTATGACGTCACACGATTGCTTCTATTGTCAGAAAACAATAGCTCTTTTGTTGTGAACAACAAAGGCACTGAACCGTGTGATGTCATACCATCCAACATGGCGGCGCCCGGGAAATTCAAATGAGTTTTATGTACAGGAAAACCGGTCCATAACTGATTTTACAGGAGACAAACACATTATTAGATTTAGGCATCGAAAGCAAACATTGTTTTTTTCAGGAGGTTCCTTTAACATAACATACAGTGTTCCATCAGGAAGGTCGTATTTTGTCAGGTTGACGTCAGTGGTGTGGCCAGGGTCGTCGTCATCTTCATTGATGCGTTTTTCCGACACATAGCATGACTAAAGAATATTCAGATTAATTTAACAAATGAATTAATATAATCACAAATAAGTAATATAAGTAATATAAGCAGCTATACTTGGAAATATATTAACTATATCCACTGATGAGATAACTATCCAAACTATATATTAAAACACAGGAAAATAAATATACCATAAAAGTATGCATAAAAATCGAAATAAGAACTATTATTTACAATGAAAATTAGTTGTGTGCTTGTTGACGGTTGACATTATGAGTGTGAAGTAAAGGTAAATCAACTTTATTTAACGTCGGTAACTCGTGACAGTCTGGTGAGACTGATAAACGTGAGACCGGCATAGGACATACGATTGTACGTGCTTATCCGAGAAGAGGTAATTAGAATGAGATAGTTTCACAAAGGTAGCACCTTCTACTCAGTTATTTTAAGACCCTCAGTGTTGGTCCGGCCGGGGTTTGAAACCTCAACCCTCGAGGAACCAATGAGCTAACCGGGAGGCGGTCTGGTTAAATAGATGGTCCACGCCCCAGTTGTTCAAAGGGTGGATAACGCTATCCAAAGAATGAATCCCTATCCAGTGGACAAGCATTAACGTAACAAACTAGTTTTATCCACTGGTTAGAGATTTACCTGGTGGATAGCGTTATTTCGTTTTTGAATAACCGCCGGCCCTGAATATTTCCCATTTAAGCGTTTAAAAAGCTAGGGATTCTGGGGCACGTCTAATGACGTCATACATTATCACGTTTCATTCGGCTACGTAAAATACCTGCTCTTTGATAAGCCTAGTGATGTACGTTTCAACTTCTGAGAAAAACCTGTGAAATAGAATATATATCAGCAGCAAAAGTTAAGAAAATATGTATACCCAAAAAACTATAGAAAAAAAAAACACTCTTTGTCACATATTCCACTAATAGTTATTTATTTTGTAATTCACAGAGAAATGATCTTGTTCGAAGAGACACACCATCGATGGGTAGTCGGTAGTTGAGCAGCTAATCTTGATGTTTATGCTCTTATCCCACTGAAACGAGCATAACACACTTTATAGCTAAACTGCATTAAACACAAACAACAGATAAGGGGCGGGCATCTCATTTATTGATACTTGTCGGACACGTATAATTACAGCAGTATATAATGTTGGCCAATCAAGTCTACCTAGACCTGTTACATCTAGTATACCTGAAGAAGGCTGGTTTTGCCAGCCGAATATTGTACAATTCAATATAAAATCTAGCCTGAATTTCAGCCGTCTCCTCCGGTTCGTTCCTCCAGAGAGAGACGTCTGAATTCATTCGACGATAATGCCGTCCAGTGACGTCAGAGCGGATTAAAATTTGAATTTATGCAAACAAAACTGCCACGGCGGCTGTCAAGAGTTCGTTGGGTCACAAAAACAAAGCTCTCGCCTTGAGAAATTATTTGAGATTATGTCAAAATGAAGACACTACCTATCTACAATCCATTTGCTTCTCAAGTGCCTCTTAAATGTACATATCAGTGCTGTGAAAACCTTTTTGAAGCAACAACTCGTTCAGTAACATTTGAGGCAATTAAACTGTAATCTTCGTCTTCCGTTTACTAGTGTAAAGTCTCTCAATCTGCCGTTCGGTTCGAGACAGCGAGAGATTACCTTTGTAAATTTGTAAATAATGCAGCAGAAAAGTAGAAAAGCATGGAAGGATATTTGGAGAATTTACGAAGAAGTACGAAGACTCTTTTACGGGAAAGAACAGTTCCTTGAAGAAGAGAGCAGGGACAGTTTTACCGAGTGTGAACGGTTATTTTGCAGGACACTTTCAATCCATTTCCAGTTGTTTTCCTTACGAATTTAAGGTCTTTGCCAAAGACAAGCACTCCATTGACACTCATCAACGATCAACCATCGCGAGTCCAAAACAGGAATCCTTCCGTCTTCTCTGATGAGTTACTTATGATAATTATGCGAAATTATAAAATATGAACCAATCAAAGATCACTACCAGGTTTTCTGGTAGTGACGTCACTGGACGGCATTATCGTCGAATGAATTCAGACGTCTCTCTCGGGAGGAACGAACCAGAGGAGACGGCTGGAATTCAGGCTATATAAAATCCTACGTTGCGTCAGCTTTGCCGTAATCCTTGGACTTCGTATACATAGTGTAGTCAGTACATTTCTTCTATTTTTAACATATGTCCTAAAGAAATTAGGTATCAAAGAAGAGAAACGCCTTCGATTGTTCTTACATATTAATCACTCCTCTTTATACACCCTCAACCGTATCCCAACGGGATTACATAACAACATTCTGCACCCACTTATGTACATTTCTTAATGCTATAAAGTATATGAGTTTGTTGCTTGGCTATGCTAATGAACTCAGAGGTTCCCACAACATGTTGTTAACCAAGAGACACACCGCGGCAAAACTCACGCGCATGCGCTTTTGATGAGCCCAGAACGCGCGCGTCCCGTCAGTTTCCCGCCCAAACTGAAAGAAAACAAAGGCACTCACCCCTGTTTCTAATTTTAGGTACGTATGTGAACTCTTTCGCCAAAATCAACAAAACCACTTTGAAACTTAACTTTAACAGGTTTAAGTTTAATTTGTAATTCACTGTGAGTTTACTAAGTTACAATATTATTTACTTTAAAAAATTATGCCCTAGAAAACTTGCATTTCAACCCCAGAGCCTTCATTGAACTAGGCTTCATTATTTCAGCCAGCGGGGCATAACATTTTGCCGCGGTGTGACCTAGAGGATTCAGCTCACCTGTGTCCCTTCTCTGTCAGATGCCTCGCAAGTGTGTCGGTGATTTGTCGGCCGCCGTACGGCAGCCGTGTTTCTCCCGATTCAATGATACAACCTACGAACAGAGCACGGAGAATAGAACGAATAGGGTGAACTGCAAACCCCCAGCTTGATACACGATCAGGGATAATATAATCAGAGGTAATAGATGATTATATAATAATAAGTCCGAAATCCACGCTCTGATTGGTCAAGAGCTATTAGAGGACACACACATGAGCGCGCGCAACTAATTTCTCAGCTCGTTTTGATTGGATATTTTCATAGTTTTTAGTTTGCTATTATTATATAAAACAAAAGATGAATTCCATTCTGCCGTGCATCTGTCCTCTTATAAATGCACAGATGACGCCAAAACATCAGTAACGCCACTCGGCTGCGTATTGTGGTGACGTCATCTGTGCATCTATAAGAGGACAGACGCACGGCAGATTGGAATCTATGTGTTAATTACATAGAGGTTATTAGTTGGCTAGGCATATAATACGGATATTTACGAGTCATTCGTATTTTGGTGAACCTTTTTAAGTTGTTTATTATATAAATTCTGCCAATAAATATTTTGTTCCTGCATGCGTGCACACTTGAGAAATGTGATTCACCATGGTCATGGGAACCCTATTTCGGGTAGTTATAGTCAAACGGCTCTGGCTCCTTTTATTTGATGTATTTAAAACTATTACGTGCTCATCTTTTACGAGTTGCGAATATGATGTAATTTTCCTAGCCCCGCAGGAATGGGTTTATAGGAAAATCAGATGCCTGACAAGATAATTCCACTTTAACGTGCACGAGAAAACCGATATTGTGCTATTAACGTGGAATTACCGAGAGAGGCATGTGATTTCCTTGAATCGCACAGCCCGATGAATTACTTGATGATTTAGTATTTTTGTTGATGTTCTGCTAAGTTATAAATAGCGCGCGTAGCCTACAGACTGTGCCGGTGATTCCACTCTGAATCACCACTCCTCTCAGCTAACCAGCGTCCGATTTCGCAAACGCACTCGTGCGATTCAGCTGTGACTATGTGATTCTACAAAACATCAGCTCGTACTATTTATAACTAATACCATGACAATTCGGGAATTAGTGATTAAATTTCCCCGCAAGTCGAGGGAGAGTTTGTCCGAGTCTTAAGGGGAAATTTAATCACTAATTTCCCGAATTGTCAAGGTATAAGTTTGTAATACTCTGATCGCCGAGGAACGGAACAAATCTCTGAGAAGTTTAGTTTTCTCTGCCTAAACTAAAGACGTCGCAGTTGAGTTGCTTTCGAAAACATTTTAATGCTCGATTGAATGACCTTGACTTCCCCTTAAGAAGAATAGCAGTAAAACACAATGTAATTTTGTGCTTGACTAAATATTTAAAGGTCATGCATATATGGTTTTAAGTATCCCACATGGAAGAAGCGGGTTTGAGAAATAAGAGAAGAACGTGCAGATTGAAATACGTGATCCCACATGGATTACGTTTAAGGTTATGATGAAGCCAGGTCAGTTTGGGTTCAATTTTTTCACCCGGGAGCGCAGGGCTAGTCGTGCCAGAGGGGAGCTCATGTCCAGCCTGCATTGTCTTCAAGTTTTCCCTCATTACAATGCAAGGAAAAATTAGAAATATGCATTGTTCTTGCAGGGAAATTTAGAAATTTCCCTGTGGAAGACAATGCATATTTCTAAATTTCCCTTGCATTTGTAATGAACCAGGGAATTTAGAGATGAAATGTGTGTGAACAAACAAAGGAATCCGAGGCGATCATGGTATTACTGTAAAAACATCAAAATGAAATAAGAGATTTATGATACGACTGCTTTTTCGGTTGACTGTTTTCTTTTCGTTGTCAACTCGGTATTCTACAGGGCCCGATTGTTCGAAGCAAGGATAACTTTTTATATAGGACAATGCTAAATCAGTAATTGTAATCTGTACAGGTTACACTCGGGTTACGTATACTCTTGTTTCGAACAGCCGGCCCCAGGGCATTACTGACAATTTACTGCTCCATACTAGCCATCTGATTTCACCTTATATGGTAAATTAACGTGAGTCGTATCACGAAGTTAGTTAAGTCCCGAACTGGTAGCAGTGTTCATATAGTATATATTTTAGGTTTATGAGTTTTTCTAGTTTTTTAATGTGCTTTTAACATGATCAATGTGATGGTGAACTGATTTTAAAGTAGAACAGCGCCAAAAAGTTGAACCAATAAAATAGTTCAAAGCAGAACAGTTACATCATAATATTGCAGCTTACCTTCGACAACTGGAATAACATCTATGTGATCTCCAATATCAACTGCAGTAAAACAAAACATGTCACACGTGTGTATAGAAAACGACGGCGGCTTGTACTGTTACCCACAATCCTTTGCACGCAAACATCTTTAAACCGTTATAAAACCGCGGTAGGGTTTTTAAATCTTAAAAGCAAGCCAGTACAAGTGCTACTGCCAATACACCGTCAGTGAGAGAACAGAGGATTTCTACGTGTTATCTTAAAGACCCTGTGTCCGAGCCCATGGTGCTTTGCGCAAATGTTATGATTAGTTTGTTTATCAACGGCCGCATAAATTAAAGGCCAGCTTTTAGGCGAACTAAATGCTCTCGATTGTTTATATGTTTCATAAAAGAAGTACACATACACTTTGGATAACGAATTTCATAATTTCTACCGGGTTAAAAACCCAATCGAGCCCACGAATTTTCCCCGGATGCTTCGAATATGATTTTAACAGTACTCGGCAGTAAGCCAGTTGTTCTGTCTTTAGATTCTAATTCGATTTACGAGTGCGACTTTTCACAACTCTACAAGCAAACACATACTCTTGTTACCTTGTTTTTATGTCTCCAGTATTGCTAAGCTGTATTTGAAGATCTCTACTTTCCTTGCGAATGATATATTTTGGCGGAGTGCAAAATGAAATGTCGTACTCGCACTCGAGTCAAACTCACAGCGAAGTAACAGCTGAACTCGGCAGATTGGAGTTTGACCCGCGATCGTAGTTTTAGTAGCAATATTTTCTGGACGTACTGGAGGATGAAAAAAAAAGGTTAAGGACATTGCTTTCTCTGCTAATAAAAATGCAAAACATATACAGATAAGTCGTAACACCTCAGTGGAGCTTAGCCGTGCGAAATTATAATTACGAATGTTCTTGATGCCAGAAGTGGTTGCTTTGTGCTTTGTATTTCCAACGAAGCCCGCCGGTCCCTTAGTGCAGCAAATACCCGGGAAACTCACGTAGTAGTCCTTTTGAACCACAAGTGTTCTCTTGTAGACCTAGAGAAAGTAAAATGTGGACTGCTGAAGGATTATTTGTCGAGTCACTTCGCCTCGCTGTCTCGGTCCTTTCTCCGGCATTCCTCTACTCGCCACTCTAGACCGGGATTCGAAGAAATATTCGAACTAAAGTTTCATTTAAAAAAGTATATATACAAAAGTTAAGATAAAAGAAAGTTAGTTAAGCATATATACCTATCAATAATTACACGATGGCCCAAACTAGGGATGGATTTCGAAAGATTCGGGAGTTACATAACAACAACAACGATCTTTCTGATTTTCGTAGCCTTCGAAAATGATTTGCGCGCGCAAAGCACCATGGGCTCGGACACAGGGTCTTTAATAACAAGCCAGTACAAGTACTACTGCCAATAACACCGTCAGTGAAGAGTACAGAGGAGTTATACGTGTTATTGTGACTGTGTTAGGTTCGCAAGGGATTGTGGTCAAATATACAGCCGCCATCTTTTTCCTGACGTTTTTTTGGGACATATTCCGAGTATTTACCGAGTATATTCCGATTATTCGCCGAGTCAGTATATTCCAACAAAGAAGTACACCGAAAACCCAATCTTGTTTACATTAGCAAAAACATCAAACATTACCTAACAGACGTACTAAGAGTAATGTGCATGATTTCGAGGTATTCTAATTTCGAAATAGCTGGTCAGGAACAAGTCCTCCAAAACGCGCCCTAAGTGTTACAGCAGTGTTTTCAAGATGTTCGACAAGCGCGACGTAAAACGATAGCCTGCAATGCAGATGTATATTGAGAGATCTGGTAAATAAGAATGTACGGTGATCAACACTTCTCTTTAAGATATCAAAACAAAGTGAAGCAGGCAGGTCAACTAATGTCACCTGAAAAAAAATGTTTTGCGCGATGTGACACCAATTCTCTTAACTGACACTACAAGAAATATATGAAGATCAGTAAGGAGAATCTGGGGAGCTTACCATTTATACAGAAAAAAAAAAACAGAAATTCCGGTAGGGAAATTAAATGGTACGCGTCATTTCGTTCGGAACGTTTAGGAGTGAGCTACTGGTTGGGGTAATCTACTTTTCCCCCTCTTTTAGGTCTTTGCGGTTCGCGCGTACCGGTTGGGGTAATCCACTTTTCCCGCTCTTTTCAGTCTTTGCGGTGGACGCGCGTACCGGTTGGGGTAGTCCACTTTTCCCGCTCTTTTAGTCTTTGCGGTGGACGCGCGTACCATTTTTATGTTTATGTTTTAACTTCCCAACCAGGGCCCGGTTGTTCAAAGGGTGGATAATTTTATCCACTGGATAAGTATTAACCAAACTAGCTTATTTTATCCAGTGGATAAAGATTTATCCAGTGGATAAAATTATCCACACCCTTTGAACAACCGGGCCCTGATGGGTTGATGTAAACGGCAGGGGGTGAAAGAGTTAAATAATGCCTTATAAGGCAGAGTGGTTTACAATCCTCCTTAATCTTGTGCCTCCTATAAAGGGGCACTGTTAACCGTCAGATGAATACATTATTTTTTCATGACGAAAGACAAAAATAACTACTCAGATTAGCAGAGTATGCTTTCTAGCTATACTGGAGAAAATTTGAGAAAATTTTGATGACGCCGATAGCAAAGATTCAAGTGGATGAAAAATACAGGTTTTAGTGAAATTTATAGAGCAACTCGCAATCGGTTCACTGTAAACCGACATCAAGTTTCTAGAATACACCGTTTGTAATCCACTTTAATCTTTGCCATCCTCTATCGAAAAAGTTTGAAAAGTATATCAGGACATTCACATGGTATTTCTCTTCAATCTCAGGCTTGTTATTTTTGTAGTTTCGTTTTAAAGGTTCAATTCGATTGACAGTGTACCTTAAAGAAAACCTCTCGTCTGATAACCTCAGTACATATTTAACCGCAATGCTTACCAACGATGCCAGATACTGCACTGTACGAATACATTGCAAGTATGGCTTGCTCTTGAAGGTAAACGGCTTCTACTCTAAAGAAACCCAACAGAATCTCCACTAGTTCCTCCTGGAAGAGAAAGGAACATCAAAGAATCAGCTAATTAGAGAAGAGACGATTTTCACGTTGCAGGCTACGCTGTAAGCTAGTGATGCTGAAACGATAGTCAGGGTTTAAGCGATCTTTCCCAACATAAACAACAGAAAGTTAAGTACTAAACTGGTAATGAATATACTACGGTCTTGAAATATAACAAATCGGCATTTTTCCATTTTCTGTACTCGTATTGATCATAAATTGTATCATAAAAGTTCAAAAATCAAGTGAAACAGCAAGCGTGCTTTGCGTTACATTCCAAAATGGTTTATTCTGCGTCGAAGTTACAGGGAGCCGTTAGCAGGTATCCCAAGCCATAAACTTATCATTACGGTATTCCCACGAACTCCGAATTGGAATTTAGGGTGGTTTTTGAGGAAGGAGGAGGCAAACTGGAGAACCCAGAGGAAAACCGGAGAAAAACCCTCGAACTGAGGGTGAGATACCAACAAATTCAACTCACATGACGCTGGGTCCGGGAATTGAACCCCGGACAAGAAGTGAGAGGCAAACGCTCGGCCACCCTTGCTCCCCTTGAGAGACATAAATACTCTTATTGGTCATGGGCCAGTTACAAAGAGAGAAATTCGGGCTCTGCACCTTTTCCATGGGATAGAAGTTTGTTGGAAAATAGTTGGAAGTTTTAATTTCTATGATTTTAGATGCTTTCCAACGTAGCAACGCAACTCAAGGCGTAGTCGGAAAGCTTCATCGTTACGGCACGTAGCTATTTGTTTACCACTTACGTGATAGTTCATTAGTAATGTTCCTTTTCTCTTGTATATGTTGAATATTCATAATATGATAGGTGTATCAGGACCGAATCATTTAAATTATTCCTCTCTCTTGCTGGATAGCAAATTATCATTCATCATTTGTATAGGTTTATTTAGTATTTTCGGCTTTAGCCCTCGGAGCCTTGTGCGATTGCATTCGGTCGAGGAGTACGTTTACATATTTTTTTCCCACGCGGTTTTATTGTTTAGTTTTTTTCGTATCGGGTAACGTACATAACTTAGTTATTTATATATGTAAATCGATGTTCCATAGCCTTTCTTTATTACTTTGTAATTTTAGATTTACTGTATTTTATTTAAGCATGTGTAAAGCTTCTTATTCACATTGTGATCGGTTTATTATACTTTACGTTCTTGATTTTCCTATTCTCATGATGTATTATGTAATTTGTCTGTGGTGTTGGTTGTACATCCATCCTTTCTGAATGGAGATTTTACGGATGTTTATTGGATTCAATCAAGTCATGTTATATATTTTAGTATATTTGTTATATATGTTGTTATTTGTTTCAAGTATTACTTAATTATTAGTATTTACTGTAGTTAATTAAAGAAACGTGTTCTGCTGTCCACCAGGCATCTGGCACAGTCACACTCCACAAGTTGTCGTATTATTTGCTACGTGTTGAGCACGTGGCGTACAATAGGAATGAATGAACACTTCCAACGGATGGAAATACTTTGGAAATGTTGTTGGAAACTGTAATTTTCAAGAGATTTCCACCCATGTAATGGAAGAGGTCTAGTTGTTCTAGTGTAGATGCAGAGGAGTGTTCGCAACAAACCTTATCTAGTATCCCTGTATTCTGTGGTACTGTCATGATAACCTGTCAAACAGGATGAAGCGAACAAGTTAGGAGTATACTTGCTCACGTTTCTATGCTCGCTCAGTGGCTCAAGATGATGTTACACGCGACGAGTTTTCGTTGTCAACATAGTGTAACATGGCGCGCTGGACGATTTTTAACGCAATCTTCATTGCGAAAACATGTTGCACGTTTTTGAATTACCTTCAAAAACATGCAACATTGTTGCCCGAATGTTATTGGAATTGTTTTATGTAACACCCTCGCCGCTGACTTTTCGCCCAACAATGTTGCACCAAAAATCGTCCATGTAACATCACCTTTAGAGAGAGAAAAAAAAACTTCCATCACTGATTTTGACGCGCTTACATGTTGATTATTGATTTAATAGGCAAAGATTTAAAACCTCAGAGGGCTTTGAAAACAATCTGCAAAAACCTGGGCCCAGTTGCTCCAAGCCCGACTCCAGCCTGGATTAAAGTTTAACCAAGGTTTCTGGTTCTCTCCCGGTTAGCTCAGTGGTTAAGCGCCGGTCTGTCGAGCGGGTCGCGGTTTCAAACCCCGGCCGGACCAACACTCAGGGTCTTAAAATAACTGAGGAGAAGGTGCTGCCTTTACATAATACAGTAAACGGTTAGACCTTCACGTCTTCTCGGATAAGGACGTAAAATCGTAGGACTAGTGTCCCCAATTAGCTGCAAAGCTAACTGAATACATTGATATTTAAATAAAGTCGCTAACTTCTTACTTACTAACTTAAGGTGTATTTCTACAATCAAGCATTGATTAGACACCTACCACTCATACCTTTATATGGGTTTTTAACTCCAAAATCAATCACTTCAACAAGTTAACACTCTTAAAGCAGTTTTCGATTGAGTATCGTTAAAAACAAGGTAATTACAGAACCAATCACGAGCAAGTAAACACACAATGAGCTAATCACGAACTGAAGTAAGTCACGATTGGTTTTACTTGAACCAATCGCGAGGAAGAGTAAACGCAATCGTGGATGGCGTGATGGACCAAAACACGTTTGGTTTTAGTTTAGCACTTGATTGGCTGATAATCACAAAACATTTTCCACAGCCAATAGGAAGACTGAGCAAACACAAAACCAAAGCAATCACGGATTGCTTTCGGATTGCTTTTCACCAGCCAATCACAGGCCTAGAATTTAATATTTTCAGTCACTTAAAAATCTACTTGCTAAAATCAAAGGACATTTGCATTTTTAATTTCTCCTGGCACAACTAGCAATATCCTTTAGTAAGTTTGCATTTCGATTAGAATAGTTCACGGTACATTTTTCTCTAGTGAAATAGTGTTTGTAAAATATTTGTATGACATGTTGTACTGTATCTTCAATCATTTGTGTAATGTTCACTGTTCGTAGTGTTTAATGACAAGGGTGATCGTGGATATTATTCCTTTATCGATGTTGCTCGAATCAATAACGTTAGTCTAATGATGTGTATATATGTGTATATACAGCGAAGTGCAAAAACTTTGACCCCCCGCTCCTCAACTATATCAATATATCGGGTGCATTATGGGTATGATTCGTTTTAATATTTATGATTTATGATTCGTTTTAATAAATCTAGCAAATAGTTATATCATTATTGCTCTACGCTATAGATATACATACCCGATATTTTGACGGATCAACCTTCAATGAGAGGAATGTGTGCTCTAAAATTCCGATTAAATCTGATGGGTCGAACTTCAGCTGAGGGGAAAAAAAGATCAGGAGATGGTATCGAAAAGATAACGGCTTTATGTCCCTTCCTGCCTTCTACTAATGAATTTAAAGAGGACGTTGGGATGTCGTTGTCCATACTGGACTGACCAATCTCACTTTCATGATTGGACACCCCCTGCAAATGGGTTTTGCATGTGGTCCATATAACTAATGAATAAAACAATAATTAATTGAGATGGTGATATTTTTGCGTATTTCTAAAGTGAAGTTGCTATATATTTTTCCTATCCACACCGAAAAGAAAATGGTCGAATTTCGTCGTAGTGGCACTTTAAAAAAGTAGATGTCATGTGTACCTTGTCGATCTTAAACGACCGCCTCAAGGGGAAGCGTAGCTTCGACATTTTCCTGCTATTTGGCTCCAAGGCTTTGAATCCATACACGCAATTGGAACTAAAAAAGGAAAAAAAAAACAGTAAAGCAGTAATACATATAATAATAATAATTCCTAACGATAATCATAGAAATAATACGATCATTAAATAAATAATTAATTAATGTTCGGTATCTAGCGCATAGTTAAGGGAATAAAAACCAGCCTATCTTATGTAGTTTCGCCCAACTAGAACACATTGTTGATGTATTACTCGCGCAAATGGAGTTGAGGGGTTAAGGCGGTTTTTCTCGCTTTTTGCTTGGCCGAGTGGGGCATGGGCTTAATTCTGTCGTTCGGTGTTAAACTTGAAATCTTAGAAACCGATCAGCTTTGTCATGCATGACATTCCCGAGACATTTTGCAAAAAGAAATGGGTATACCATTTCCAGGGGGATGGGGTAGGGAATATTTGTAATTCATGGTTTAATGTTTGGTATGTTGCGCATGGCTAGAGGATATGATAATAGAGGTAGTTTCTTCCTGCGAGATAATTTGTTTTATGTAAAACTCGCGCAAATGAAGTTCAGGGGGGGGGGGGGGGGGTGGGGGGGGAGGGGGGAATAAGCCGTTTTGAAATTTTGTTTGGCCTGTCATTTCCCCCGCTGTAAGTTGATCTCAACCAAATTAAGACGACCCCTGCAGTTTTCGATTGGTAACATTTTGGTGAAAACCCGATGTCTCTTCGACGTTGCTTTCTACCCGTAAAAATCCATCGCCCTTTTGGTTTTGGTAACAAAGCATAATGGGACATTTTAATTTTGTATTTCCCAGTCCAGAACTGAATTAAATAAATTTGCAGCGTTGAAATCATAGTTTTCGTACTAAACACGACAAACACAACATAGTGGTTGGAAATTTGAGGTATATATGCGAACATTGCACAACTGAGGGGGGAGGGGTGGTAAAGCATATGCATTTCCTGTTAATAGTAGTACCCTCCCCATTAGAAATGGCCTGAATGAAGTTGCAGCTTTAAAATCATAGTTTGTTGTACTAAACACGATGAACACAACATATTGATTGCTAAATGGGTTGAGAAAATGCGAACCTCGCAAAACTGAGGGGGGATGGGTGGAAAATCCCAGGCCTTTCATGTTAATAATGGAACCTTCCCCATTTAGATGTGGATTGAATGAAGTTGCAGCATACAAAATATAGTTTTGGTACTAAGCACGATGAACATAACATATGTTGCAAATTTGGGGTAAGAAATGCGAACCTTGCAAAACTGAGGGGTCGAAAATCATATGCATTTTCTGTTAATATTAGTACCCTCCACATTAGAAAGGGATTGAATAAAGTTGCAGCATCAAAATCATAGTCTTGGTACTAAACATGATTAATACAACATATCATTTGCGAATTTTGTGTAAGATCTGCAAAGTTTACAAGTATAAGGGGGGAGGGGTGGAAACCATTGTATGATTATCGTTAGCCATCGTTAATAGGCCATATTTATATAGCGCCATATACCACAGTCTCATGGCGCTTCACATTTTACTGACATATCTCGTCAGTGAATTGTTTCGTACTGCTTACGGCGCCAATGGCTGCCACACAGTTTACAATGTTGAGTGTGTGGTTAGTGCAATTGCCAGGCTGCTGTACCGGGTGACAATCCCCTTCTCTTTTTCGAGTAGTACAACAGGTTCTTTCACGTCCTCTTCAAATACTGATTAGAAGTAGTAGGAGACAAGGCCAACGGCTTATAAACGTCCCTGCCCAAGGACGCGGCCAGGTTCGAACCCCCGACGTCTCGCACTCTAGGTGCAGTTATTTTGCTGTGGGTATGTCCTCTTATAGAAGCATGAGTGCATCGCGTAGCGTGACGGATGCCCTCCTCGCGTTGTGACGTCAACTGTGCATCTAATACAGAAGCATGATAGCATCGCGTAGCGTGACTGATGTCCTCGTCACGTTGTGACGTCATCTATACATCTATAAGTGGACAGACCCACGTCTATTTGTTGTATACAGAAGCATTGCATCGCGTAGCGTGACTGATGTTCTCGTCACGTTGTGGCGTCATCTATACATCTATAAGTGGACAGACCCACGTCTATTTGTTGTATACAGAAGCATTGCATCGCGTAGCGTGACTGATGTCCTCGTCACGTTGTGACGTCATCTATACATCTATAAGTGGACAGACCCACGTCTATTTGTTGTATACAGAAGCATTGCATCACGTAGCGTGACTGATGTTCTCGTCACGTTGTGGCGTCATCTATACATCTATAAGTCAGGCGGTGTCGGACACGACTCACGTGACTCATGTTGACCAATCATAGTGCCTCTAAAGTTGTGAAGCGTTTTCTGTTCAGAGAGTTCAGAGAGGACGTTGTATGTGCTTTCTTTTGTACCGTATCGGAATATTCTGAAAATATTATTCATATCCTTACTGAAACTGACAAGGAGAACATGAAAACAATGCTTGGATGACGTTTCAAGAGCAGATAATACATTTTAAGTACCTAAATCTGTATCTAATCACGGCTTTGTCTTTACCGTTCGTGTTGTGTATGCGTTGAATCGAGTGCTCTTCAAAAAGTCTATTTACTACGTTCAGAGATGAGAATTCACTGTTATATTTACACAGCGAGGTACTTTTAATGATAAACATACAGAAAAAGTCAGGGGGCCCCAAGGGTCCCCTTCGTTTTAGCGGAGAAAATTGACCTTGAAGTTCATGCAGATCACGACCATGTCTGACTCCGCTGACTGTGTACAATATGTTGCCCAGTATCCGGCCAGTTCAGATTATAACCGCCGTATTCTTGCTTTCGTGGTTGGACAAATTGTGAACTTTTATCCAGAGACAGCCCATTTATATACCAACTATTGCCATTTTTGCAAAACTCCTGAGGTTCACAGTACCGGTGCCTAGTATCCGGTCAGCTGTTCCAGTATCCGGCCATTGACAAATTCAAGCATATTTTTAGCAACTGCCGATCTCAACCAAATCTCCTTCCAAGCTCTGTCAATTCACCGTAAAAAGCCCCAAATCCTTCTAAAACAGACCATGGAATAATCAAGGTCCAAACACAATGATTCTTGGAAATGTAGTGCAATTTATTCTAAGGACCTCCCTTACCAAAATCATGTAAAACAGTCTCGCGGCCTTTGACAGGGACAACACCAAATACAAGTCCACCAATACCTTGTTCAAGAAAGTCTAAGATATGTCATAAACCATGCGTGTTTGCTGGTTTTCGCAGGCCGTCGAATACTAATGTTATCGCTCGACATAACTAGAAAATTCGAAAAGCTGGCATGAAAATAAAGAAATAATTTCTTACTGTAAAAAACTTGACGACGAGTCAACTTCCGGATCACAACAACTCACCGTGAGGTTACTTTCCCTGAAATTAACAAGTCCGCTGCACATCACATCGCTCCTTTGTGAATCGAGCAATATCCCTGATCGACTCAGGCACTATTTATTCCCGAAAAGAGAAGAGCTTTTTCAGATATTACGCCGCGAAGGTAAGGAAGAACGGACCAAAAGTCGGAGGTCAGAGATGTTCACGCTTCGACAACCGTGTTTAAATGAGGCTATTTTACATTTTCTCCCATCGTGCTTTGCGATGCGTGTCCAACACCGCCTGTCTAGTGGACAGACCCACGTCTATGTACTATTTACAATATGAGTGGCGATGTTGTATCGGATATACAATGGCGAGCCGCTTCGGTGTATATCCGATACAACATTGCCACGAATGTTGTGAAGTACTTATGATGTGCACCACATAAAATTTTAAGCTTTGATTTCTCCCACCTTGCTATCGATGTGGGATGAATTAGTTTCTCACAAAAACATGTCCCACATCGAAGAGACAGTGCGTATGCAATAAGAGAGCTGAGCGTAGCGTGCAAAAAAACAGGTCTCACATGGAAGAGATGGTGTGTACATAATAAGAGAGCAGATGTACTTCGTCATTTCACCTGACCCGGATAGGGAAAGTCAGTGATCGGTCATGAGACCTCTCCATACTAACGCCAGCATGTTTATAGTATCCTGTATCATTCGATAGAGGATTCTGTTAGCTTACAGTTAGAATTATTTATTATTTGATACACAATACTAATAGGGCTTATTAGTATTCTGTATGATATACACAATACTAATAGGGCTTATTAGTATTATGTATCATTGATACAGAATACTAATAGATCGTTTGCATGTGACGTCATCAAAATTCTAAAACCTAAAGTATAAGATTTTTAAAGCTGTTCTTTTAAGTGGTAGATAAAATATGAGCGGACGTTTTGACCATAAAGATCGGACGAGAATATTTTATCGTGCTTGTGAAATGAAACAATAATTGGAATGCACATTATTGTTATGTGATTCTGTTATTCTAATAGCCCACTTCCACGATATGCTTTACTTGTCACACACAAAGGTTTCATTACGAGGCTCCGTGCTAAATTAAATTTATGCGGAAGTGGGCTATTATGGAACTTGAAATGACCATGTTTGTCCCATAGGAGTTACAGATCTTTATCAAAAATTATGCATACTTATTAGCTGAGTACGAAATCTTTATCAAAAGTTAATTTACTCATTAATAATTTTATTGGGATTTACAGTACTGTGCATGTGATCTGAATACTGAGCTGGGATTGGTTTTCACCCTCGTTAATTATTCATGCATTTTACAATGTGATTTAGAGGTCGATATTCTTAGTGTTCTTCGAAAATGTTACGTCGATACGATGATTCATTTTGTGACAGCTCAGCTCAGTGTTTGCTAATGTCATGAAAATCCATATATTTCGGCCAGTTTAAAATGTTAGACCTGATAAACCTTTAAAAGTGATATCTAAAGCATTTTGAAGTGAACGCTAATCATATTGATGGCAAAGAGAGCTTTATTTGTAGAGTACGTTTTCGGCCGCCATATTTGTGTAACAAAGCTGTACACCAACATGGCCGCCGCATACTAATTACACTACATTGCTCGAATGTTATTTGTCTGACAGCTCGGTTACGAAGTACTCTTTTGCTCCAAAATTTTGTTCATTTCTATATTTTTACCTGCTCTGTACTCGACATTAAAACTATTTCACTAATATCAGTTTTTTTCTTAAGGTAAATTTTTCTGTGACGTCAGTGCAAACGATCCATAGGCTAACTAGAATTTTGTATGGGGTTCACAGAGTATCCACGTGACCCGAATGATGGGTCTGGATTGGCTAGTACCCTTATGAAGTATTAATGATTATTATAAGCGTTTGTTGTATACAGAAGCATGATTGCATCGCGTAGCGTGACTGATGTTCTTGTCACGTTGTGACGTCATCTATACATGCATCTACAAGTGGACAGACCCATGTCTATGTGTTTTATATGATAATTAGCGAAAGAGGCTACGAAATGATATCGTGCAAAATGTGACGTCAGTGTATCTGTACTGAAATAACACATGGCTATCGACCAATCAGAGCTGTTTATTGTATAAATAACAATTTTCCGTCAGTATGTGAAATGCTGAGATATCGAAACCGCTCTTTTCCTTTTAACGATCCAATCACAAAATAACTTTCTTGAGCAACTTAATTAACAAATAGATTCCATTCGGCCGAGCGTCTGTCCTCTTATAGATGACGTCACAACGTCAAGAGAACAAGGAAGTGCGCCACGAGACGCAGTCGAGTAACTGATGTTCTCTTCACATTTTGGCGTCGTCTGTGCATCTATAAGAGGACAGAACACGGCAGAATGGAATCTATTTGTTTTATGTTATATATCAAAAACGTTGTTGATCAGGGGTTCCAAACTTAGCCTGAAATAGAGCCACCTCCTCAGCTAGTTCCAGGGTCCACTTCACTAGCCGCTAATGCCGTCCGGTGACGTCCTACCGCAAATCACGGTAGTGATTTTGATTGGTCAATTCTATAATTATGTGCAAACATTTCACGTAAAATATTCAGTTGGATCAAAATTTGCAAAATGTTGTTTGAAATTGTCGTACATTGTTTCGTGTGGAAATGCTGTATCCACATAAAAAAAATCACTTCTAGAGTTTTACGGATTATGGAAAGTCCTTGACTTTTCAAATGGCTCAACTCGTCGCGAGTGAATATCGCCATCACGCCGCATACACTCTGTTTGTCCCGAAGAGCATTTACTTTGAATTATTCTTACAGTTTGTATCTCTTCACTAATAAATTGTGCTGATGAAGGATCAAGTGACCTTCCTCGAAACCCAAAACATCCCAGTAGCATGTCTTACAGCCGATCAAGAGGAACACGTTCTATAAACAAAATCAAAGCGGGTGAGTTTCGCAGTTGGAGTAGCTTAGAGTTTTGTGTTGTTCTAATACGCTTCGCCTCCCGTTTGCCTGAAGTACTAGATTCGGCTACCATGCATATCCATTTATGCCGGTCATATGCAGTTGCATTCATGCCACCGGTTTTGAAAATCATCCTTATTTTGTAATCGCTCCAAACTTACCAGACTTGAAATACAGTGTACTTTGTCAACAGCAATCCCAACGAACTCTCTTCTTCCCCACCGAACCACCGACATAGACTAACAACAGTACACTCGCGCGCTATGATTTTGTTTATAGAACTATTTCCTCCGTTTATCAGCTGTAACACACCCTGCTGGGACGTTTAGGGTTTCGAGGAAGGCGACTTGAACCTTCATCAGTGCAATTAGGGAAGTTATATAAACTACAATAAATGCTCTCTGGGACAAACAGACTGTATACGCGGCATGTTGATTTGGATATGTGATATATTGATGTTCATCTGGTGTTTCATTGGGTATCAAGATTCATGCATGTGACCAAATGCAGTCCTCTGATTGACTAAATGTCTCATGAATTATTAATGAGGACGAGAATAATAATCGCAAACTAAAAACTATGAACACACCCAATCAAAACGAGTTCCTGCTCATGACGTCATCCATGTGTGTGTCCTCGCACGTTCTGATTGGTGGTCAAGAGCAGTATATTTCGGACTGATTATTATATACTGTAACCTGTTTTACTGCGCTGTGTAGAAGAAAAGCATACTTACTCGTCTTCGTTATCTACTGCGCAAACACATGGGAAGATAACTCGAGGCCAGGCTAAAAAGAAAGAAAAAGATCGCGTATAGAAATTAGATGGGCGACTCAAGTCGACTTGGGGAAAAAAAGATGTGAACAATGCCGATTTTTGGCTAGGACGGTCATTAATACCGGTAAACGCAATGGCACTAAGGGTGCGTTTCTTTGGGAGAATCCAAGATCGGATTCTAATCCCGGATCATGCGGATTCTTCATTACCAAAAGAAACAGACAATCCGAAAATGGATTATTTTGGCGTGAGAACTACAATATGCAGTTCGTGCGAAAATGGCGGCAAACTGGGTTTTGTTTTTCGAGTAGACATTTTCGGGCAATTTAACTCAGCAAGATATTTCTCTCGTGTTGAACGCCAAACCAGCCACTTCTAGTTAATTCTGGTGGTTAAATGTTCTATTCTCAAGACAAAGACCGCTTGTCATGCATATGTACTTTTCAGTTTTAATCCTTTCCCAAAGAAACGCTCGGATCATGAATACTAAGAATCCGGTTTTGGAAGTAATCTGTCGAATCCATTCTGACTATGGGACCTATGGATTCGACGGATTGGGAATCTGTTTTTGGATTCTAGTAAAGAAACGCAAAATCCCTTTTTGGATCCAAGTATCCGTATTCGGATTCTCCCAAAGAAACGCACCCTAAGTCTGTCTCAAGCCTTTTCTGTTTTTGAAAAGTTGTAGTTTTCCTGTTTAGTTTGATAGTTTCACGAAGCGGAAATAAACAAAACAAAACAAAACAAGGAAATTGACATAAACATAAACGTCAATCACGTGTCGATTTTTAATTAAAAACAAACAAATTAGACATAAACGTCAATCACATGTCTGGATTTTTATTAAAATCAGACAAATTGTCCCATCACCGTCAACGCACGACGGCAGTTTGATTGGAAAGATTTCTCGCATAAATACGCACGTGTCTGAACGCCAAAGTCCGCCTAAGTAGACTCTGACTTAGCTTGGCTTGGCCGTAAGTCGACTTAGACAGTTTTAGTGGTTTAGTATGAACTCGCCTATTGCTCTTAAAGAATATGACACAACCGTGATGCTAAGCGGCCTGTTGTTTTGTTTTGTTTATTTCCGCTTCGTGAAACTATCAAACTAAACAGGAAAACTACAACTTTTCAAAAACAGATTCAAATTGAAACTATAACACGAAACAACAGGATTGCAAAGATTTTCAAAAGATTGGAAGAAAACTCGGGCAAAACCGACTTTTCAACTTTGACAAAATGGCGGTCATAGAGTGCAAAGCATGACGGTTGGTCTATATTCTTTAAACATCCCAGCCGCAGCGGTCTATCCTCCACGATGAGGGTAAGGTAAGATAGTGAACAGCTTTCAGTTTCTACGGTTTCCTTATATATGTCTTGAGATCAGCAAAAGACAAATGCTGCAATACTGCTGCTCGCAACACTGCCGGCAACGGCGAAATAAGCAAGTTTCGTATTCTCACAGACGAGCTGGAACGAGAACTCAATGTGCTTTTATCATGTGTCCGCCGTGTTGAGTCACAGGAGAATAAAAACCTTTGTTTTCGTCCGGTAAACTCGTTCTGAAACACGGGGCCAAAACCATTGTTTTATTCAAGATGGCCGAACTGTGATAATACCCTATGGAGGCTCATGCGGGGGCTTCTTTTACTATTCTAAATAGCTTTTAGCGAATTCCCTCCATTGGTGGACAACTCGTTCCAGCTCGTCCGTGAGAATACGAATATTGTCTATACTCATGCAAGGACAACAAGGACTACGGACGCATGTATGCAGGTTAGCCTCATTCTGAAGTTAAACACGCATAAATACCAGCAAGAAGGTGGGCTATTCACAACACTGTGTATTGTTGTAGTTTCACGTTTTGCACCTTCTCGCTGGTATTTAAGAATGAGGCTAACCCTGCGTACATACGTCTGTAGTCATTGCATTCAACGGTACTTTTCGAATACGAAACTGGAGTATTACAACGTGTGTCCACCTCTAATGCGTACAATGTTGCGCGTGTAATGTTACAGCGTGTGTTTGTGTTAAGGGGCTCGTCTGAAGTACGGACATATCAACGTATATAAACAATCTGGATGACTGGCAATTAAATAAAAAGAATAACTATCGTTGATTATTATTATTATTACAGAACAGAAGAAAGGGAAAGAGCAGTTCAGTTGACAATATAAAGTCGCAAAGACAAAACCAAACATTTCAACTCCTTCCTGTATTTTCTTACCCTCCCCTCTCCTTTCGTGACATCATTACCTTCTTCCTGTGCAAATCCTGCTTTTACTGTACTTGAGCCAAGATCAATGATAATGACAGCACCCTGTGGAGTGGTACGACAGATGCTCAGATAGAAATGTTTTGACTTTTTTTACCGTCTTCTATCGATACAAGACATAACAGTATACTTTGTGCTCTCGCCTGTGTTGTTTGTTTATAGCACTATTGTTCAGTCTATTTCCAGCTACAAATTAGCAACACTAACGAGCCCTCAATGGAGGAGGGGGAATGCGTTAAAAATGTTAGCATTTAAAACGATGCTGCTCGCCCGTGAGAATACAAAACTTGCCTTTACATATTATTGCACGGGTCAGAGTTGTCATTGTAGTGTGCTAATGCTATTAATGACTTACCTCACTAGCATCACTTTCTTCAGTTCCACTCTTGGTATTCTTGGATTCAGCTTCAATGGCCTCTTTCCAGTCCTGGGCCTCGGCTGTCGAAGCACACCTCACTTTAAGAGCTGCTGTACCGTCCTAAAATGACAACAAAGTAACACTGTAACTATATATCAAGGTGTATTACACGCAAACTGTGCCTCAGTTTGATTCCGTACAAATTCTTAGTTAAAAAACCGAAGAGTGTTGGGGCTTCCTGTAGTACAGATAGACAGATGGGAGAATGGGGGTGAAAAATGGAGCGAATATTTATCTCCTTTCTCGACTCTCGATTCTTCCTAGGCGTCAAGTTCTGACACTTACACTGATCCGCAGGTCTGCGGCAAAACGCTTGTACATGCGTGAATTTCACCCGGGAAATCACGCTTGCGTGCATCATTTTGGTTGAATTGGACTTCAAAGCATTGTTACAAAAAAGTACAAAATATAATTGACCCAAATTGAATTGGCTTGACGACTAAACTAATAAAACTCTTAACTCTTGCTATTTTCCCCGTAACCCCCGGTCTTTTTTGCGATGTGTTGAGATTTTAAACAGCTACCATATAGGAGCGTTTAGAGCTGCTCCCGCGATTTCTACCGCTGACTGGACATGCGCAGCAGCAGACCTGTCCACTGATCCCATTGTATTTAACAAATAAAGAAGCCTTAGCCATGTTCTATACTATCATAAAACACGATGGGCATTTGAGAACATAAGAGAAATGTTAAAGCACAAGCCGAAGGCGCGTGGTTTCAACATTTCTCGAGTGTTCTCAAATGACCAGAGTGTTCTATGATAGTATAAAACACGGATTTAAGGCTTCTTTATCTGTTTTATAATATGGACTTACGCGCGCGATGAAAGGAAACTGCCAGTTGAAAACAATAAAGCACGGCAAACCATGTTATATATACTCTTAGTATAATTTCATCAGTGAATATAGAGATTCCCGTGCTCTGATTGGTCGAGAATTACGTCATACGTCGCTATATTCACCTCCAGAGCGCCTGGAGGTGAATATAACATACAAGGCATTTACCAAAAATGGCCGCTCGCATATTTACTGATGTTTCTCACGAAGAAATAAATAATATGAAAGAAAAAGCTTTTCCAAAACCCACTAAAGAAGCAACTAAATAAGTATGGCTAAACTTGAAGCTTATTTTAATCCATAAGCCGTCACAAACAAAGTTTACTTACGAGTTTTGGCCGGGGTTGAGTTTATTCGGACCTCATGAATCACAACTGAAATAACGTCTACTTAGAGCAATAAATAACACAATGAGACTTTGGAACTGTTCGACTTAAAAACAGTGTACTTACTTGAGTTATTTTCCCCGTGGTTCTTGATAGAAAAACAACAAGTTCTAGTTTTCATTCAGGAAGCCGGTTGCTGTTATGCTCTTCTCTCGCCGCTCTCGGTGTGTTTTCAAGTTTTATCTCATACCGAAATCATTTGTCTCTTGATTTACCATTGTCTTTGATTCTGTGATGGGTATAATCCACAAAACTACAAACCGTAGTTTGTAGTTTCCAGCAAATTTGTCCTTTGAAGTGAACTCATGAAAGCGGTTCCTTTCGATAAATTTGCACTCGCCGTGGCAGATTTTCAGTCAGCCGAGTTTGCCCACTTCCACTCATTTTAGCTGCATTTCCTCTCTTTGTAACACGGTTCGAGGTCTCAAAAGTGAGGACTGCTGCTTCAACTTGAATTCTAGTGTGCATTTGGACTGCTTTTCGGTATTTCTCTGTCTTTAGCAAATCCATTCTTGTAGTCCCTGCAAGTCTCGTGTCGAGTCGGTTTGTGCAGTGAACCGTAGCGGCATGTGATTATGCAAATATTGTCACAAAACTATCCTGTCACGCGCGCTTGTAAAACTTATAAAAGGATCGGAAGTCAGACTAATAATTTCTAGTTTTAATTTCTCTGATATTCACTGATGAAATTATACTAAAACAATTATTCACTTCAGTCTCAGTGACTATTGGTGAATATTTACCTCGACTTCGTCTCGGTAAATATTCACCAATAGTCACTTCGACTTCAGTGAATAATTGTTAATTATAAAACAAGGCTTTTTAGCCAATCAGAGCGCGCGTACTATCGTATCTATATTATAATTAACAAATCGCACACATTTTGCCATTGTCTGTACTCGTATTGATCATAGAAATGACGCCATAAAATGTTCAAAACTCAAGTGGAACAACGAGCGTAGCGAGTTGTTTCACTGCAAAGTTTTGGACATTTTATGGCGTCATTTCTATGATCAATACGAGTACAGACAATGGCAAAATGCGTGCGATTTGTTTTTTTACAACGACGAAGCACTTATAGCTTCAAATGAGTGCGTAATAAACTGCTTTCGAGTCGAAAAAGGCCATTGAAAGTCAAAACGTAAACACTTCTAATTACCGTTGCCGAGAGAAAGCTTTCTTAGACAAATGGCAATTTGGTTCACCGATTAACTTCTGTAATTGATGGAATGCATGTGAAATCCTTTCAGGGTTTTTTTTTCTGGATCAGAAAAGTTATTGTTATATAATTCAACTTCTGAGCTCTGAGAGAACTAGTCTAGTCACAAAGTCTGACTACAAGTACAAATTCGCCGAAACTTTCTCCACTCAAGAGAAAACTCTCATTTTGCCAAATGGCACATTACAAAGAAGTTTGACTCACCGATTGACTTCTCCTAGTAATAAAATGCTTGTGAAATCCTCACTTTCTTGTTTTTGGAAGCGAAGTTAAAAGCCATTTGAATTCACAAACCTAGCCGTGAAAGCACTTTGCAAAGCTACCACGGCTTGCGAGTGACGTCATTTTCATTGTATGTACTTATTTTGCATATAGCGGAGAGCCAATCAGAACGCGAGAAAATTGGATGTTGTTGTAAAAATACTGATAGAGTTTGCTGTGCACGTGGATACTGATATCAGTTCTGCAGTTTGTCACTTGTAACTGCACTGAAACTTCACATACCATAATTCCCTGCTAAAATCTAATAATAAAAACATTTGAGTTGAAAACCTCAGAAAATAGCACAAACGACGTGACACTGAATTATTTTGGGTATGGCACTCATTATTATTTTTGTAAATAGAATGTTCCTGGTACGCATGTCCGAAAATATAGGGGTGCTGAGACCCTGTGAAAAGGTTTTTATCCTGCCTGTTTGGAGTGCCGTGTTACAAGTTAGCAATGCCGAACCCAAAATGCTTGTCTTGTAAAGACCTTTCCCACGCGGTAGCCATTTTGGAATAAACCTAGTGTTAATGCTTATCCAGCCTCGGTTAAACACGTTTGAGACCGAGGCTGGGTAAGCATTAACAATAGGTTTATTCCAAGATGGCCGCTGTATGGGAAAGGTATATACAGGGCTTAAGAGAATCTAAAGACGACAAGAAAAAAGATCCACTTCCATGTCTTACGTTTTCAGTTATTTCCATCATTTTGCCATTGATGCTAACCTGAAAGATACATGTAAGCAAAATAAAGAACGGAAACAATCAATACTGGAACCATTTTTAGTTTAATTTGGCTTCAGAAATGCATATGAACTCCCGTTAAAGAGGTGTGAACTTACTGTACAACCATTCAAGTCAACAACTCCAAGTGGATCTTTACTTCGGTGATCCTGTAACAAACAAAACACAGATTCTTCGAGTGGCAATTTGCCAAATGCTTCATCAAACTGTACCGTACCATAAATAGACTGTCCTAATGCATTGTAGTGCAATGACATATTATCGTTAGACTTCCTAAGAACAGGAATCGCTCAACAGATACACAACCTGCCTTGGCCACTAATCAAACAATGAGCAGATAATTTGTTAGACTTCGAGGGTGAATGTTCACTTGTTTAGTGGTTATCACGTTGGCTTTGATGACAGGTGGTTATGGGTTCGGGATCCATAAAAACCTCGCATCTTTTTTTCTCTCTACTTTTCCCCCCTCTGTTTACCTGTAAATCCTGGAACCCTAGCCCTACATCCTCGGCGTTTACCTGGGAACTTGTTTTCGAAGAGGTTAGGGTAAGTTTTATGGTTCGGGTTTGTGTAAGAGATTGAAGAGTTAATTTGAAGTCTACTGAGCGATTCCTGTCATTAGGAGCGCGTTCCTGGTTATATGTTCCCCCCACACTCGTTGCTCGGGAATCAAACTCGCTTAGTCACCACGGAACAAGTAACTAACCCTTACTTAACACGAGTGTCCCACCCACCTCGTAATAGAATAGTTTTCCCGACACTGCCTTGAAGTGTCTCTTCTTCCAGCCTTTAAACATCGACGACTGAAAAATACAAGAGCAACAGCTGGAGTTAATGGTTTGAACGACTGTCGCTCATCCGTCGCTCATCCGCTCAACGAATTCCTTTTATTATCATCTTTCTCGACATGTTGGGTTGAAACATGGCTTAACATCCAAATCCTAGCGGGAAAAAACGCACCACTTCCCTTCCAATCAACTACGGAGTAGCACGGAACCACTCCCGAGACCTGTATTCTGATTGCATCCAGAATACTATACTTCTATTGTTTTTGTACTGCACTTTCTAAAGGTTAGGGTGTTTTCTATTGTTGGGTAGGCCAATACTGTCGCTCGTTTCGAGAAGTTCCACCCGATCCCAACTACGACCTTAACTACCAGACATATTTGTATACAAGAACACATATTGGTATACCGACTGATAGCAAAATCGTACCAATGATATCACACTACCTCCAAGTTATCGACGCGTCTAGGGTATCACTTCACAGACAAAAACCTATCTTTTTCTGATTTGTTCTTTGTTTACCTCGTAAATGTATATAAAATGTGAAAAAAGGATTACTTTTAAGAAGTGACAACATCATCTTGTGCAAATTGGTTTCATTTTGACTTGGTTTGACAGGCTTTTGAAGAAATTGTGGTGATTTTGCTGACCTTCAAAATTAGAAATGAAAATGTTCATGTAATAAAAAGTAAATTACATGGCTTCTTGGATATACTGGATTTATCTCGTCAGGTTTAACTTGACAACTCACTCGTTCGCTGCGTCATATCCTCTATTTTGGTCCTTAGTTGTTTATTTGTTGTTCGTAATTTCTTTGCACTTGCACTGTATTTATATTTGTATCTTTGCTTTCTTTATTGCTTTTATTTGCTTTATTTAAAGTGCCTATAGACATCGCAAATTAGGTTAATCTCATTTGAAAATCCTTTCGAAATATGTAATCTATATTTTCCTTAGTATCACACTTGTACAAAGTTTCAATTGTTTTTACCCACTATTTGCAGAGATACTCTTCATTTTGTGATTTGTCTTCAGGCTGTGTCAATCAAATGACGTCACAGTTAATTTGCATATATACCTGAATATATATGGCACGAAATGAGATATTGACAAACGGAAAACTTAATTTTCGATTCGTAGGCACTTTAAACAAATACAAGTTCTCCGTGTTCTATAAAAAATTGAAATGAAAAGCCGAACGCGAGAATGGTCTATTCGATTCATTCCAAATCTAACCTTCTTCTGTTTATAGCTGCTCGGTAGTTTCTCCATATATCCCAACATTCGCACAGTGGTATCGGGTACATCGTCTGATGTACAAGACGCCTGTGAGAGACAGTGGAAAACAAGTATCAGGAATTAAAGCAACAAAACGGCTTAATCCGTGGACGACAGAGCATTTCATGTGGAATGTATGTGTACATATCAGTTTTGTTGAAATATCATCTCGTGTAACCAATATTTTACATGCTGAAACATACGATGAACATGTACACTCCTTTCTCTTCATCTTTACCAATGAGTATTCTTGGTTTGCAATAAATCCCCAGAGATTCAAATGAAAGACGTGGCCGCCATGGTGTTCAAAATAAGAAGAAACATTACAATCTTTGACAAAATGATCTGGGACACTGGTCGCTTTTAGAGAATGTCCTTTACATTACCCCCACCTCCCCTTCCCCTTTCAATGTTGTTATAGGTACACGCTCAATCTGGAAATTCATTCAAGGCCAACATTGAAACGGAGGGAGGGGTTTGGGAAGCTGCAGCTGTTTTAACTTTGCGTCTATTTTTTTATTTCATATAACAGTATTTTTTTGTCGACTGTCCCAACAAGTTTGTTCATCTTTGCAGATTGGGCTACCTGTGGCGCGCGGCAAAATGGACCGCGCACCCGCGCGCCACAGGTACCCCAATCCGAAAACAAATGTGCGGGGGAAAACACCAACAGCTGTTAGCAGGCTAACGAGCTGTAAACTTCCACCAACCCAACATGACATGCAAACGGCTTCAGCTTGCCTGTTTGCTGCCCATGTCAGATCACCTGACTTTACCATTGAGTATTGTGTTTTTTAAATCCCAAGAGAAAATCGATAAATTTCTAAAATTCTAAAACAAAGCACTGAACCATCTGGAGAGCGGTCACATGGTGTCTATAATACAGGATTGAAATACATGTAACATATTTACCAGATGAGGATTTTCAGTTGGCTTCAAGTCTCCAAATAAATCTCGCAACACTGATGTCTGGGAATCAAAATATGATAAATAGTTATTAGAATGTATGTACACGGTGGGTTATGGCGAAGAATTCCGTCCATAACTTGATCTAATACGCAGTATATTCAGCTGGCTACAGATGAAGTATGCTAATCAGTATTAATGCATTGCGCGCCCATGTTTACGCTTGAACAATGAAAAACGTTTAAATCCTACGTTTTTAATTGTTCAAACGTTCTAGCTGAATGGAGATCCAGTCGCACAAAGCATGGACCTGTCCATTGCATGGCTGCTAAGTCGGCAAACTAGTGGCTTAACTAATAAATACCTGAATAAATATGAGCGTTTCAACACGATATCTCGGCATTCAACTCGATCTAATAACAATCACGACAAAATGACCGTGCAGTTATGATGAAAAAGAGCCTGGAGCGAGGGCAGGTTATTGAAAAGCTGTATGCGCTGATTGATCAGGAAAATATTATCCGTTCAGCTGGTAAACATGGGCGCGCAAAGCATTAATACTGATTAGCATTCTTTAACTCACTGGGTCCCAGTCCTGGAAATGGATTTGTTCTTGAATCACCAGCGCGTCCGGTTCGTCCTCATCACTGTCGCATGAGGGCAAATCTTCGGCGGCCTGAAGAACCAAGAAAGAAATGAATTGTCCATTACTTACAATCTATTATGAGTGAGTGTGTAGTGTCATATTCCGCTACACCGGCATATTTCGTTGTTTACCGATACAAATTTGTACTGTACCGCAAACAAACTGGGGCTCTGTACCGAATTTTTTTTTTGTAGTGGTACAGAGTACTGGCTGATAGAAGAGGCTAGTGGAATCTCTGTACTAAAAACATTTTGTACTGGTACAGAGTACTGGCTGATAGAAGAGGCTAGTGGAATCTCTGTACTAAAAACATTTTGTACTGGTACAGAGTACTGGCTGATAGAAGAGGCTAGTGGAATCTCTGTACTAAAAACATTTTGTACTGGTATAGAGTACTGGCTGATAGAAGAGGCTAGTGGAATCTCTGTACTAAAACATTTTGTACTGGTACAGAGTACTGGCTGATAGAAGAGGCTAGTGGAATCTCTGTACTAAAAACATTTTGTAGTGGTACAGAGTACTGGCTGATAGAAGAGGCTAGTGGAATCTCTGTACTAAAAACATTTTGTACTGGTATAGAGTACTGGCTGATAGAAGAGGCTAGTGGAATCTCTGTACTAAAACATTTTGTACTGGTACAGAGTACTGGCTGATAGAAGAGGCTAGTGAAATCTCTGTACTAAAACATTTTGTACTGGTACAGAGTACTGGCTGATAGAAGAGGCTAGTGGAATCTCTGTACTAAAACATTTTGTAGTGGTACAGAGTACTGGCTGATAGAAGAGGCTAGTGGAATCTCTGTACTAAAAACATTTTGTACTGGTATAGAGTACTGGCTGATAGAAGAGGCTAGTGGAATCTCTGTACTAAAACATTTTGTACTGGTACAGAGTACTGGCTGATAGAAGAGGCTAGTGAAATCTCTGTACTAAAACATTTTGTACTGGTACAGAGTACTGGCTGATAGAAGAGGCTAGTGGAATCTCTGTACTAAAAACATTTTGTAGTGGTACAGAGTACTGGCTGATAGAAGAGGCTAGTGGAATCTCTGTACTAAAAACATTTTGTAGTGGTACAGAGTACTGGCTGATAGAAGAGGCTAGTGGAATCTCTGTACTAAAACATTTTGTACTGGTACAGAGTACTGGCTGATAGAAGAGGCTAGTGGAATCTCTGTACTAAAAACATTTTGTAGTGGTACAGAGTACTGGCTGATAGAAGAGGCTAGTGGAATCTCTGTACTAAAAACATTTTGTACTGGTATAGAGTACTGGCTGATAGAAGAGGCTAGTGGAATCTCTGTTCTAAAACATTTTGTACTGGTACAGAGTACTGGCTGATAGAAGAGGCTAGTGGAATCTCTGTACTAAAAACATTTTGTACTGGTATAGAGTACTCGCTGATAGAAGAGGCTAGTGGAATCTCTGTTCTAAAACATTTTGTACTGGTATAGAGTACTGGCTGATAGAAGAGGCTAGTGGAATCTCTGTACTAAAAACATTTTGTACTGGTATAGAGTACTGGCTGATAGAAGAGGCTAGTGGAATCTCTGTACTAAAACATTTTGTACTGGTACAGAGTACTGGCTGATAGAAGAGGCTAGTGAAATCTCTGTACTAAAACATTTTGTACTGGTACAGAGTACTGGCTGATAGAAGAGGCTAGTGGAATCTCTGTACTAAAAACATTTTGTAGTGGTACAGAGTACTGGCTGATAGAAGAGGCTAGTGGAATCTCTGTACTAAAAACATTTTGTAGTGGTACAGAGTACTGGCTGATAGAAGAGGCTAGTGGAATCTCTGTACTAAAACATTTTGTACTGGTACAGAGTACTGGCTGATAGAAGAGGCTAGTGGAATCTCTGTACTAAAAACATTTTGTAGTGGTACAGAGTACTGGCTGATAGAAGAGGCTAGTGGAATCTCTGTACTAAAAACATTTTGTACTGGTATAGAGTACTGGCTGATAGAAGAGGCTAGTGGAATCTCTGTTCTAAAACATTTTGTACTGGTACAGAGTGCTGGCTGATAGAAGAGGCTAGTGGAATCTCTGTACTAAAACATTTTGTACTGGTACAGAGTACTGGCTGATAGAAGAGGCTAGTGAAATCTCTGTACTAAAAACATTTTGTACTGGTATAGAGTACTGGCTGATAGAAGAGGTTAGTGGAATCTCTGTTCTAAAACATTTTGTACTGGTACAGAGTACTGGCTGATAGAAGAGGCTAGTGGAATCTCTGTACTAAAAACATTTTGTAGTGGTACAGAGTACTGGCTGATAGAAGAGGCTAGTGGAATCTCTGTACTAAAAACATTTTGTAGTGGTACAGAGTACTGGCTGATAGAAGAGGCTAGTGGAATCTCTGTACTAAAACATTTTGTACTGGTACAGAGTACTGGCTGATAGAAGAGGCTAGTGGAATCTCTGTACTAAAAACATTTTGTAGTGGTACAGAGTACTGGCTGATAGAAGAGGCTAGTGGAATCTCTGTACTAAAAACATTTTGTACTGGTATAGAGTACTGGCTGATAGAAGAGGCTAGTGGAATCTCTGTTCTAAAACATTTTGTACTGGTACAGAGTACTGGCTGATAGAAGAGGCTAGTGGAATCTCTGTACTAAAAACATTTTGTACTGGTATAGAGTACTGGCTGATAGAAGAGGCTAGTGGAATCTCTGTTCTAAAACATTTTGTACTGGCATAGAGTACTGGCTGATAGAAGAGGCTAGTGGAATCTCTGTACTAAAAACATTTTGTACTGGTATAGAGTACTGGCTGATAGAAGAGGCTAGTGGAATCTCTGTACTAAAACATTTTGTACTGGTACAGAGTACTGGCTGATAGAAGAGGCTAGTGAAATCTCTGTACTAAAACATTTTGTACTGGTACAGAGTACTGGCTGATAGAAGAGGCTAGTGGAATCTCTGTACTAAAAACATTTTGTAGTGGTACAGAGTACTGGCTGATAGAAGAGGCTAGTGGAATCTCTGTACTAAAAACATTTTGTAGTGGTACAGAGTACTGGCTGATAGAAGAGGCTAGTGGAATCTCTGTACTAAAACATTTTGTACTGGTACAGAGTACTGGCTGATAGAAGAGGCTAGTGGAATCTCTGTACTAAAAACATTTTGTAGTGGTACAGAGTACTGGCTGATAGAAGAGGCTAGTGGAATCTCTGTACTAAAAACATTTTGTACTGGTATAGAGTACTGGCTGATAGAAGAGGCTAGTGGAATCTCTGTTCTAAAACATTTTGTACTGGTACAGAGTGCTGGCTGATAGAAGAGGCTAGTGGAATCTCTGTACTAAAACATTTTGTACTGGTACAGAGTACTGGCTGATAGAAGAGGCTAGTGAAATCTCTGTACTAAAAACATTTTGTACTGGTATAGAGTACTGGCTGATAGAAGAGGCTAGTGGAATCTCTGTTCTAAAACATTTTGTACTGGTACAGAGTGCTGGCTGATAGAAGAGGCTAGTGGAATCTCTGTACTAAAACATTTTGTACTAGTACAGAGTACTGGCTGATAGAAGAGGCTAGTGGAATCTCTGTACTAAAACATTTTGTACTGGTACAGAGTGCTGGCTGATAGAAGAGGCTAGTGGAATCTCTGTACTAAAACATTTTGTACTGGTACAGAGTACTGGCTGATAGAAGAGGCTAGTGGAATCTCTGTTCTAAAACATTTTGTACTGGTACAGAGTGCTGGCTGATAGAAGAGGCTAGTGAAATCTCTGTACTAAAAACATTTTGTACTGGTACAGAGTGCTGGCTGATAGAAGAGGCTAGTGAAATCTCTGTACTAAAAACATTTTGTACTGGTATAGAGTACTGGCTGATAGAAGAGGCTAGTGGAATCTCTGTTCTAAAACATTTTGTACTGGTACAGAGTACTGGCTGATAGAAGAGGCTAGTGGAATCTCTGTACTAAAACATTTTGTACTGGTACAGAGTGCTGGCTGATAGAAGAGGCTAGTGGAATCTCTGTACTAAAACATTTTGTACTGGTACAGAGTACTGGCTGATAGAAGAGGCTAGTGAAATCTCTGTACTAAAAACATTTTGTACTGGTATAGAGTACTGGCTGATAGAAGAGGCTAGTGGAATCTCTGTTCTAAAACATTTTGTACTGGTACAGAGTGCTGGCTGATAGAAGAGGCTAGTGGAATCTCTGTACTAAAACATTTTGTACTGGTACAGAGTACTGGCTGATAGAAGAGGCTAGTGGAATCTCTGTACTAAAAACATTTTGTAGTGGTACAGAGTACTGGCTGATAGAAGAGGCTAGTGGAATCTCTGTACTAAAACATTTTGTACTGGTACAGAGTACTGGCTGATAGAAGAGGCTAGTGGAATCTCTGTTCTAAAACATTTTGTACTGGTACAGAGTGCTGGCTGATAGAAGAGGCTAGTGGAATCTCTGTACTAAAAACATTTTGTACTGGTATAGAGTACTGGCTGATAGAAGAGGCTAGTGGAATCTCTGTACTAAAACATTTTGTACTGGTAAAGAGTACTGGCTGATAGAAGAGGCTAGTGGAATCTCTGTACTAAAACATTTTGTACTGGTACAGAGTACTGGCTGATAGAAGAGGCTAGTGGAATCTCTGTACTAAAAACACTTTGTACTGGTACAGAGTACTGGCTGATAGAAGAGGCTAGTGGAATCTCTGTTCTAAAACATTTTGTACTGGTACAGAGTGCTGGCTGATAGAAGAGGCTAGTGAAATCTCTGTACTAAAAACATTTTGTACTGGTACAGAGTGCTGGCTGATAGAAGAGGCTAGTGAAATCTCTGTACTAAAAACATTTTGTACTGGTATAGAGTACTGGCTGATAGAAGAGGCTAGTGGAATCTCTGTTCTAAAACATTTTGTACTGGTACAGAGTACTGGCTGATAGAAGAGGCTAGTGGAATCTCTGTACTAAAACATTTTGTACTGGTACAGAGTGCTGGCTGATAGAAGAGGCTAGTGGAATCTCTGTACTAAAACATTTTGCACTGGTACAGAGTACTGGCTGATAGAAGAGGCTAGTGAAATCTCTGTACTAAAAACATTTTGTACTGGTATAGAGTACTGGCTGATAGAAGAGGCTAGTGGAATCTCTGTTCTAAAACATTTTGTACTGGTACAGAGTGCTGGCTGATAGAAGAGGCTAGTGGAATCTCTGTACTAAAACATTTTGTACTGGTACAGAGTACTGGCTGATAGAAGAGGCTAGTGGAATCTCTGTACTAAAACATTTTGTAGTGGTACAGAGTACTGGCTGATAGAAGAGGCTAGTGGAATCTCTGTACTAAAACATTTTGTACTGGTACAGAGTACTGGCTGATAGAAGAGGCTAGTGGAATCTCTGTTCTAAAACATTTTGTACTGGTACAGAGTGCTGGCTGATAGAAGAGGCTAGTGGAATCTCTGTACTAAAACATTTTGTACTGGTATAGAGTACTGGCTGATAGAAGAGGCTAGTGGAATCTCTGTACTAAAACATTTTGTACTGGTACAGAGTACTGGCTGATAGAAGAGGCTAGTGGAATCTCTGTACTAAAACATTTTGTACTGGTACAGAGTACTGGCTGATAGAAGAGGCTAGTGGAATCTCTGTACTAAAACATTTTGTACTGGTACAGAGTACTGGCTGATAGAAGAGGCTAGTGGAATCTCTGTACTAAAACATTTTGTACTGGTACAGAGTACTGGCTGATAGAAGAGGCTAGTGAAATCTCTGTACTAAAACATTTTGTACTGGTACAGAGTACTGGCTGATAGAAGAGGCTAGTGGAATCTCTGTACTAAAACATTTTGTACTGGTACAGAGTGCTGGCTGATAGAAGAGGCTAGTGGAATCTCTGTACTAAAACATTTTGTACTGGTACAGAGTACTGGCTGATAGAAGAGGCTAGTGGAATCTCTGTACTAAAACATTTTGTACTGGTACAGAGTACTGGCTGATAGAAGAGGCTAGTGGAATCTCTGTACTAAAACATTTTGTACTGGTACAGAGTACTGGCTGATAGAAGAGGCT